>CABFVX010000341.1:134700-228810 GCA_902151425.1 Timema shepardi
ATATATATATATATATATATATATATATATATATATAAATCCAGCCTTGATATACATACGTTTGTGCACAGAAGGTACTAATTTTTAAACTCTGGACCTCTGCAAGTGATAAATATTGAGCGCTGTCCATGACAAACAAACTCTTTATTTTATTAAAACTGTGTAATAAGATTATAATAAAATTTAGTGTCTACAAATATTTACATTCATTATTTATTTCCCTTACAGGTGCATCCTGTTTCGGTAACAATCTTCATCCATTTTGTGTTAAGAATATATCGATTATGGTGGTTTCTCTGCCTCTTGTCCCAAATTTTGGGGTACTTTAAAATACTGTTTATTAGTTTATCTTTTATTTCACTCATCGTCTTTCTATAATACACTAAGTATATAAAAAAATCCGAGCAAGATAAACGATGAAGTGAAAGTCGATTTCATAAAAGATAAAATAAAAGTGCACTGAGCAACAATGAGGTTTTGCTTTGACCTTTAACCAATCAATCAAACCACCGCGCCCATCGCACAACCTTTCACAAAAACAAACCAGTTTGTTTCTTGTGTCTAATCGAAGTGAAGTCCAGAGAGTAAGGTGCTTGGTATGTACGCTCCAGTTTATTTAAATTAGTTGGTTTCTATAACTTGTGCGATGAGCAGAGATAAGAGTGATGTGCGTGATCTTCGGCATGCATGCACCATTAGAGACGAGAGAGCTACAGTAATCCCACGGCTTCTTTAGTGCTGACTGACAGCTAACAGCTGGCTTCTGACAGTCATCATTTAGATATATACAGACAGTTCACGTTCACGATAGGCTTTTACCAGTATGACAGTTCGAAAATCATATGCTTAGGTTTTTTGTTGCCAACACTTGTAAAAGATCACTGTTTTGTTATAAATGTAAATATCTTTAATTACCTGTTATATATTACATTTAAAATAACGAAAACTTAAGTTTTCTCATACTATTTCATTATTTTTAAATAATTAATTTTTTATCCTACTTGAAACAATATTTTAAACATAATTAAAAGTACTTATTCTTCGTTTTGGAACATTATTGATTTAGTGTAATATAGTGCATACATCAATACCTTTTAATACAGGCATCGTATTTACTTGGAAAAGAGAAAATTGTTGTCATTTTTTTTCCATAAAATAAAAATGATTTTATGATTATTTTTATCCTATTTTGAAATATTTAAATGAATAAACTATTTTCATCAAATGCGTGTCTGCATAATTCTAAACAGCTTGTTTACCGTCATGTTCAACCACATGGTTTAAATTTGTCAGTCGCCATTTTGAAGTTATGTTCGTTACAAGTTTTTGTGAAAGTGGTGCGAATTTTTTTTTAAAAGTGGAATAAAACGATAAATAAACTTTGTGCCCTTCCTCAAATAAATATATAAATAATACTGGCCTAAATTAACGTGGTTAACTATCATATTAATATATTACCATCCGTTTTTATTACAGTCATCCAACGTAATTGATGTCAGCTGTTGGCGTAGTGATATATTAGGGATTACTTCTAGTAACATTTCGAGCTGTCATCCAGGTCAACTTAGGTCGTGAATGAATTGTACCTACATTTTGACTGTCAGAAGTGACAGCCGCTAAACACATGTTTTTTCAGAACATATGGTTCGGCGTAGGGATACATAATTTGGTTTAGTAACTTTTCGAAGCCGTCAGTTTTCAGCTGTGAGCTGTCAGTCAGCACCAAAGAATCCATGGGGCTACTGTAGCAACCATTATAATCTTTGCCGCTAGCGTTTGGTTCGGTACCTTATCTCGGTTCGGTACAAACTTCAGCTCGTGATGTATGCGATCTGTGAGTTGGTAATCAAAAAAAATAAGTGATACACAATAATGTCAAGAATGAGATTTAATAATCTGACTTAAGCATAGAGTAATAATAAACTCTAATTGTGAAAATGTATTAGCTATCAACAATATTTGTAACTTATCATAAATAAGGTAGTTTATACAGTATATTATTAACATATTGCATTTATGAAAGTTTTCCGTTATTTTTAACTCATTATAGTTATGTTTAGTTTTTATTTAAAAACAATTTTTTTGCAATGATGATACCTCATATTGACAACTAGATACTAAGTAATTGATTTACAAACTTTTTGTCTTCCGGTGGATAGCGTGAAAACTTCACAGTAAGGGATTCGTTTTTTATATGGGAAATTGTATTGTACCTACAATCAAATTCACAATGATAATTATTGTGGTCAAGAACTTTTTTATTTAGTTATTTATTTAGAATTTGTTTATAAAAAGCCAAAGCGAATCGTATGCATCGAAACATCCTTATGTAGACGTGGTTCATTCACTAACTTGTTACATTTAAGAAAGTGAGATCTATTACAGGGTATACATTATTTGTCCTCACCCCGCCACATTATTTTACATTGTCTTTTTTTATTTAACACTGCAATAACTAATATTTTATTTAAAAAAAGTCAGCCGTCTATATACTAAAACTTTATTTCATAATTTTTTTTACAGGATATCACAAAGTTCAAAAGTTGAATAGCAATTAAGGCTTGAACTAAATGTGTATATGATTTTTTTTAAATTAACCAAGCTGAATCTCTTGTAGTCTTTCTAGTCTATTAAAGTTCAATCAAAATAACATTTTGTATGGGTTAGAACATTAATTAGAGACAATTAATTTTTAATAAATTTGTAACTAATGTCAATTACTTAATTAATCAATCAAAATAATTTAACTGCTGACTTTTTTTGTGTCTTGTAATTAATAGCACTATAAAGTCAGTTAATGTTCGTTTTAGTAAAAATATAGTTTCTCATAAGAAAGCATAAAGATTTATTCATATATTTAACAATTTATTCTTATGAACAAATAATGCAAGGAATTGTTGACTGCTGAAGATGGGGAGATCTGGGCCAAATTCTGGTTGAGTTTACTGAGAATTGTTTTTTCTAAATGGTTTTACACTCTCTCTCTATGTAAATGTTGACTGGTATGCTTCTTATAAAATTTAGCCTTCCTAATCCCTAACACATTAGTGTAATTAGTGCATAGACGTATCATATAGTTCGAATGGGTAGTAAGATTGTGTACTAAAGGAAAAAAACTAACCTAAGGAGCAGGATATCGGTTGGCAATGTTTTTTAGACACATGACACATATATAACTGTAAGCCTAGCCCAAAGAATTATCATGGCAATAGAAAGGGTTGAGGGAGAAAAAAATCTTTAATTGGTTTTCTATGTCTTATTCTGAGCAATTAACTATTTTTAACCATTTGAAGTTGAATACACAAAAATAAAAGCAGATTTCCAATGATAACAAAATTAATAGTTTATTTGTAAAAGTTTTGTAAAATGACACCTGGGCACAAGAATAGAGAGAGGTTCAATACAATTAAATTTTCTTATAATATGACTAAGAACAGATTAAAACTAACCTGGAAATCAATTGATAACATTTGGCATGATCATTAGATGATGTCACAAATATGCAAATTGATGTTTAAACTACTGTGATTATAGTAAAACAAACCTAACTTTCAAAACTTCCATAATTTTTATAATAATTATTCTTACCCATCTTAACTAAACCTAACCTTTCATATATTGATATATTAAAATTTCAAATAATATTGATCAAATAAAAAATTTAATTTCAATACAAAATACCACAGAGGATCATCTAATAAGAAAATGAAGTAGCCTATATTATGTTTTTTAATTCACATAAGGCTTTTCATATAACGATTTGAATTAAAAAAAAAATTAATGATAGTAGCTATCTCACCCGCTTTGGTGGTCTCATGGTCTAAGACCGGAGTGGGCAACTATGTTACCACAAGTGGTAAATTGGCCATGAAAGTTTGGAGAATTTGATTTTTACAGTTTTCACAGTAAAATAATCTTTTTACTAACAGCATTGTGCTGGTTGTAGCTTGATGTTTTCTGCATATCATTAGAAACATTCCGCTTTATGACTGAGTCATTGATGCAACAATGTCATCCATTTCTCCCCTCCACTTCATTCCTTTTACCAACACTTTGTTTCATATCTTCCTTCAGACAAAAGGACTGTCAAAATCCTCAGTTAATTGTCTTACATTCTAAATCCGAACACTTTTTATCATTGAGTCTGAGGCAGTTTTATCTGAGTAGTTAAAGTGCACATGTTTTGGATGAACTTGTTCAAACTGTGTGTATTGTTTTAAATGTGCGACTGAAACCTAATTTCTCAATTTTCAAATGGTCTGGCAAATTTCACCTCACATTCGCCACACCTGTGACCATGTTGAAAAATGTTGCCAACCTCAGGTCTAAAGTAATACTCTCGCAATAGACTAGATTACTGATGGCAGGACGATTGGGTTTTGAAACCTGCTTGGTTATACCTAGGGTGGTTTTTCCTAAATAGCTTCCTATTTTCCCTTCATGCGAATGTGTGTACACTTCCTCTAACTTCAACTTTCCTCATCCCTAACACATTAGTGTCATTAGTACATATGGTATAACCCGAAAGAGTACTAAAATGCAGTGCTAAAAAACTTTTGAACTATGCTATTCCTTTGTCTGTTTATAGATAGTTAATTAACTTATATTTTGTTGTAAATTAATTTTAAATATTAGCGTATAATTTGAACAGGAACAGGTAGTACAACAAAATGCTAAAAATAAATAATTAAATATTGTTTTATTTTTAAAAGTTTTATAAAGTTATTAACTAATAAATATAGCCTACGTTTAAAAGAACCAAAACCTAATTATAGACCCAGAAGGACGAGAACTTTAATTTTTTTTTTTCAACCAGAACTTTTAAAATGTTTGTTTAGTGAATTGTAACAATAAGCATAACTGATGTGTATTTCAATTTGACTCCCAGATTAAAATAAGTCCATCTTCAGCTAAATGTGGGTTTAAAAGGAAGTAAGCAGAAGTGTAAATTTTGAAAATAAATCTCTTATATAACACGGACTAAATAAAGAAAAACGACACAACACAATAGCCAAGATTTTCCTTATTATCATAGACAAAATTAGGAAAAATGACACAACACAAAGTAAGATAGTGGAGAGTTCACTTCATGGACTGAACATAAATGGGGAAAGTAACACAACATACAATATAAAAGTATATAGTTTACTTTAAAACCTATACTAAATCAGGAAAAGTGATAAAAGTTAATAAAAACCCCCCATCAAAAACAACAACAAAACAAAAACAACTACACTACTTAGCACTACCCGACTGTTAAGAAATCTAGCTATGTGTATCAATTGCTATGACAAACTACCCTTCATGGATTGGTCGAAAATGTGACAAGCCTCTACTCCCCACCCCAGCTGCGCTGACCTCAATACTAAAGCAGTTTAAAACACAGTATAGTCTGATTTTCAGGTGTCAGGGTTAAAATCCTGGCCAGGTTTACTGGGTAGTAAGATGTGACACACAAGATGCATACATACACATAAAATATAAAAAATTTCGGTGAACTACTGTTTATATTATTATAATTTTTTTAGTGTGTCATACTTAATAGCAATTATTATTTTCAATGTAGGTTACCTACAATGATTGTTTCATTTCTCGTGCTGACTTTATTGGTGGTCGGGTCGGTGCTTACCTACCAACTTCCTAATGGTGGTAAGATTTGGGCACTTTTAGTGGCTGGATCTAATGACTACAGCAACTACAGACACCAGGTAAATATAAGTAGTGTTTAACTGTGGCCTTAAAGCTGGCATAGACATTCAGTTAATTGCCAATGGTTACTGACTAATAAAGTTCATATTTATCATATATTTAATAGTTCTTAAAATAACAGAAACACTTGAAAATAACAAAATACATATCAATAATTTGAAGTTTTCATAGTTGGAATAGAATTAACTTATTTACAACTATAGTACTGGTATGGCTACCAATTTATTTAACTATAGCTCATTGGTAGCCCACTCAAAAATGTGTAAAAAACATAAAACACTTTTGTGTGCTTAATTTATTTAAAATGTAATAATCCTCTTCTTCATCTCCCAGTTAGGTTTGCACATGTCGGCATTACCAACATCCTCTTCCATTTCAGTCTCTCGGTCATTGCTCCCGCCTCTTTCAACTTCCTAATGTTTGGCATCACCTTCCCTTTTGAGGACTTCTTCTACACCATATCCTCACCTCTTCCTTGATCTCCCTCTTGGTCTCTTCCCTCCAGGATCCCATCTCCAACTCTGCACAGCAACTCTTTGTCCTTCCATCCTCTCAATCTGTCCTAAAATCTCTGCTAGGTAGCCTCTATCTTCTTCAATACCGATATCTCTCCTACTTTCTGTCTCATTTCTAGCTCTTATCTCTCTTCATCTTTCCCACTATGACTCGTAGAGGTCTTATCTCTGCCACCTGTATTCTGCTCCTGCCCTTTGTTGTCAAAACCCAGTAGGTCTATTGTGCCCATATATTAAGGTGAGTGTGAACATTTTATTAATGATTTCTTCCTTTATCTTTTCAGGAACATATTTTTTTAACAAAGGGTATAGTTTCCCTACATTTTTTCATCAATCTTTCATTTATGCCATCCATATTTCCTCCCTTGGCTGACACCACACACTCAATATATTTACCCTTTTCTACCTTTTTTTGACTCTTGTTTCATTAATCCGAATATTCATTTATTTCTCCCTCCTGGACACATGCATTATCTCTGTCTTTCCTATGTTCATCCTCACTCCAGCCTCTTCAAAACATGAGTTCCATCCACCTAGTGTTGTCTTCATGCCCTCTTACTGAGATCCCAGTATGAAATATCATCTGCAATTGCCATTATCTGTCTTGGATCTCTAACATTTACTATACTCTTGTTTTAAACTTGCCGAGTATACATACAGTCTATGTGCACTATAAAGATCAATGGAGAAAAACCCTTCCTCTCCAGAAACGACCTCAAGCCAGCTATCATTTTTATATAACCAGTTTGCATGACTTATGCATGCTGATTATAGCTCTCTTCATTTTTCCTGTCACATTAAGAATAGCTTAGAGCCTAATCTTCTAAGTCATATTCTGATATTCTTTTGCAATTTTAGGCAGATGTGTGTCATGCTTACCAGATACTTCACAGTAATGGAATTCCTGATGATAACATAATCGTTATGATGTATGATGATATTGCATATAGTAAGGAGTAAGTAAAATTATTATATAGGCCTACATTACCCTATTACTTTAAATAAGCTACAAACAATTATTAGCTAAGCCTATACAATTAAACTAAACAGATTTAAATTGTGATTAAAATTAACAGGCTAGTAATATACAAAGGCAAAGATCACCATGATCACCATGCTAGTTGAAATATAATATTTTGTTTAACTTTGGTGAGAGCACCCAGGCACTAAAGTATTTTCTCATAGCATTTGGAAATCACTTAAGTGGTTTGTGTTTTGAATCTCATTCAGGTGTGTCTAGCTGTCTTAGTTTGAAATATAGAGTGGAATGGGAAGTGTGAGGCAATATATTCCTAGACCCAAGCAGAGTTAACACAAATTTAGCATACATAATAGCTTTCCCTTCCAAATGATCTCAGTAACATAGATAGAAGTGCTGTAAGTGGTTGTTAGCAAAACTGTATGGCTTTGAAGACAGTTTTTCTACATATTCACATATTTACACTGATAGGGTAGGGATGATAAAGCATAATATTGAGGAAATTACCCAAATTTGTGTGGAGGAAGAGTGGAAAATTGTTAAGGAAAACCACCAGGCCGGGCTCCCAACCCCAGCAAACCAAACTATATAAAAGTGACTTTTTGTTTGGTTGTTCACTGGTGTAGGTTGATGTGCTAAGCTGTTAAGCTCATTTTTGTCATTGTACCCTGAGTTACATACAGCATTACCATTTATGTATAAACACACTATCCATGTGCATATGTGTTGAAATTTTAAAAAAGAAGATTCATATTGTAATTGTGTAAATAAAGTGAAAGTTATGTGAAAAAACGGCCCGGATTTAAAGATTGTAAGATACCGGGCCAGCAAACACTGAATAAATAATATCCATGTGCAGTTGCCAACATTTGGTGTGATGAATAGTAGTGGACTTTGGTGGCGAAAGTTGGGAATTGATTAATTTGTATTTTGTTTCATTGTTTAATTGCTATAAAAAAATGCATGTTAAGTGAATTAATTTTAATTAGTGACAGGATTAATAATAAATAGCCTCTCGCTTTCACAATCTCTTGCCATTGGCCAAGAAAAATGTGTGCAAAGGCCTCTTTCTTCTTATTGGCTTACCTATTATTTAATTAGTTATTTGTCACTGTTATTTACATTTCCTCCAAAAAGTGTGGGGACATTAAGTGATAGTTTTGGCATCTCGTTTGATTCCTGCCCTGCTGACCCTCCAATAATTCTGTTCTGTTTTCACTTTTCATAACTTTGGTCGGCGACGATTATTACTTTTTGGGTGTAAGTATGTGACTATACATTATTATTTTTTACTTCCATACCGCTGGCTTAGGACTTGTTCACTCTTTATTTAAGTATTTTTTTAAATTAGTGTCATTTAACTTAAAATGTAACTCTTATAACTTTATTTTTAGCAAAATTTCTGACTAAGGATATTAAATTCTAGTCTTTTAGTAAATTTAGTTCAGCGTAACTAAGAATTTCTTGATTTAACCTTTAATAAATTATTCTTTAAAGCAAGAGTTTTGTACAGGGATAAGTTAGTTTGTTATTAATTAGTTGCTTTTTGTTTTAATACCTCATGGAACTGTAAATGTTGAAAGAAAATAATTTGTGTTTTGGGTCTTAAAGGCCTTTCACCATCATTTTGTAATATTCCTTCCCAGGCAAGCTTTGCCTGAAAAGTTTTTCCTTTTTACAAATTCTTAGATGACTAAGTGTTGTGATAATATAAATAGTATTGGATCTAACAAACCCTGGTTGTAATTTTACCCCCCCACCCCCCTTTTACGCTTGGTTAAAACTAAGGGGTAAAATATTCTTTTATACCTCCCTTTTTACTTTCTCATATCAAGATAACATATTGGAATTATGAAGAAAAATTTATCTCGAAATTATTATAAATCTAATGTTTAATGTCAACCTGAACTCAAAAAAGTGGATTTTACAATTCTGTTTGCCTGCCTGTTCGAATATCCTGGCCACAGATCCAAAACAGTTTGATTGAATATTCAGATTTTATTAGGTCTTTACCTCGGGACTTTTTTATAAAATTTTGACCCTAGCCTTCAAATTAAGGGTAGTTTACTGATGAGTGACCGTATCTGTGCTCTAGTGCTCAGAGTTCCTTGCTACTGATCCAGATGTCCAGGGTTTAATCCCGGTGCTTCCAGATTTTCTGTGAAGCAATGGGTCTAGAATGAACATAGCATATCATTAGTAGGGAACAGAGCATTTTATGGGTTCCAATTACAAACATTTCACCACCTCCCTTTATTAACTTTACTGGAGTTGAATCTTTACCTGGAGCTTTATGATTCTTTAACTTCTTAATACTGCTTACTGCTTTCAACTAAGACTTGAGGAAGCAAAATGGACTAAATTTTACAGTGTTTATATTTTTTTATCACTATCCAAAAATGGTTTTTAACTCAAACAAGGGAAATAAAGTGTTTTAGTAAGGACTCAATGTTAGTGAATTTATAAATTCTTATAGAGAATATGACCCACTTTGATGGTTGCTTGGTTCAAGCCACCAATGTTGTAATAAATTGGAATCCAGATGATGAGAAGACTGAGTTTCAAATCCAGATGTTGTATTAAGGGTGGTTTTTCCAAAATTGTTTCCCACTTTCCCTTCACACAAGTACAGATACATTTCTTCTAAATTCTATCTTCCTCACCCACACCCAATTAATGTAAATATGTGGCGCACAAAAAAAAAAGAATATGGGTTTAATATGAGTTAGAATTTTTTTTAAATGAACTGTGCTGACTACTATTTACTGTATCTTATAACTTTTCAGGAATCCTACACCTGGAGTTATCGTCAACTACCCCAATGGGACCAACGTTTACCAAGGAGTACCAAAGGACTACACTGGCATGGTATGAGAGAGATCACTATTAGAATTAACCCAACTCGTTAGTTTCATGTTTAATGTTTGCTAAAAGTAGCCGAGTTGGATGTATATTGGCATACTTATAGCTGTCCCAGTGACAAGCTTTAGATTGATTCATTCTTGGGTGTACTTCTTTTTACTTGATAATGGATTCCCACCCCCATCCCTGCCACATGCTGGTGAAATTTAAAAAAAATCCAGTCTTATGATTTGGTTTTAACAGGTTAAATAATATCCCATCAACAGCCAGCAAGTACCCTTTCTAAAGTTTAAAACAATATACCAAAGGCCTTAACTACAGGCTTACACTTTTCATACTTATGTCATAACTAGAAGTTGGAAAATATTCTCATATTGCTATGTTAGGAAGATTGGAACTCCCATTTAGGAGGTGGGTGTCTAGGAGTGTAGTAAGAGAATGGGGACATTGCATCTTAAAAACAAAATCTTTTACAATTTATATTAAATGTTTTACTGCAGTGTATTTGGTAAGATGTGATCATAACTATAAGAAATATCTGCAGAGCTAACTTCATCACTCGCGTGTTTGTCCAAGAGAGTGAAACTCAAGTTTAAATTCTGACCAGGTAAAAGGGTGAGGGTTTCCCCGCTAAACCTCCTCTTGAAATCCTTTCTTTGTGTTATTTTCAGCTGAATGCAAGCAAATTTCTTCAAAACTATGCCATTAAATTAGATTAGCAAAAAATAAGTAAATAGTAATAATAATTGAAATTACCAGTATTGATGGGCATATGGTCTAATACGTCACTCTCGTAGGGTGTGGTTTGCCGATGACTGATTGTTGGGGTCTCAGCCCTGGCCGAATGTTCAGTTTTTTTCTCTTCAATATTTGGAATTCATAATCTCATGAATTAAACCATGCCTTCTAAATAAAATAAACACTCAGTCATAGTAGGTCTTTTTATAAATGAAATAGGCCCTACCATTCTTCAAATATATGTTGAAAAATTACACAAGAATTAGACCTTAAATACAATACTGCAGCTTTTGTAAGCAGATTCAATATTAACCTAATTTTTTGCATGTTTATTGCTTATGCTTGTGACCTATGTTTTGCATGATTATTGCTTATTTTTGTGACCTATATTTTCCATGTCTATTACTCATGCTTGTGACCTATGTTTTGCATGATTATTGCTTATTTTTGTGACCTGTATTTTGCATGATTATTGCTTATTTTTGTGACCTGTATTTTCCATGTCTATTACTCATGCCTGTGGCCTCTGTTTTGCATGTCTATTGTTCATTCTTGTGGCCTATATTTAGCATGTCAATTGTTCATTCTTGTGGCCTATGTTTAGCATGTCTATTGTTCATTCTTGTGGCCTATGTTTAGCATGTCTATTGTTCATTCTTGTGGCCTATATTTAGCATGTATATTGTTCATTATTGTGGCTTATGGTTGGCATTGCGATTATTCATTCTTGTAGCCTATGTTTGCATGCATATTGCTCATTCTTTTGTCCTATGCTTGCATATATATTGCTCATTCTTTTGTCCTATGTTTGCATATATATATTGCTCATTCTTGTGGCCTATGTTTATCATGTCTATTGCACATTATTGTGGACTATGTTTTGCATGTCCGTTGCTCATTACTTTGGCCTATGTTTTGCATGTCTATTGCTCATTCTTGTGGCCTATGTTTACATGTCTATAGCTCATTCTTGTGGCTTATGTTTAGCATGTCTATAGCTAATTCTTGTGGCTTATGTTTAGCATGTCTATAACTCATTTTTGTGGCCTATATTTAGCATGTCTATAGCTTATTCTTGTTGTCTATGTTTACATATCTATTGTTCATTATTATGGCATATGTTTTGCATGTCTATAGCTCATTCTTTTGGTTTATGTTTGCATGTATATTTTTTATGTAACCCAAGCGCTTTGGTCACTTACATTTCTTAGAGAGGCTAGTTCATTTCCAGGCACATTTGTTTACAATATTGTGGTAGGGGTAGGAAGGTAGAATTTATGGGAATTGTACTTATATTTGTGCAAAGCGAGAGTGGGAAACAATTTGAGGGAGGCATATAACCCAAACAGATAGTAAGACGCGGTGTTAAAAAAATTGAGGGGAAAACAATCTAAGTATACCTATTACCCAGCTGGGATTCAAATCCCAACCTGACCATCACTGGCAAACCAGACTAGACGCGGTGTTAAAAAAAATTAAGGGGAAAATAATCTAAGTATACCTATTACCCAGCTGGAATTCAAATCCCAACCTGACCATCACTGGCAAACCAGACTAGATAAGCCTGACATTTGGTTGGTCCTTCTGACCATTAATGGTGCGTAATATTTGTTTATTCCTTGGTGGGGCTGGGTGTTGGTGTTATGTCCATTGTTAACCTAACTTTCAAGTCTTGTGTTTGTGTTGTTTAAAATGTGCATATTAAATATTCGTAATGAAAACAAAGACAAACATATTTTACTTTATTATTTAAAGAAAAAGTATTGTAATCACAAACATTTTTGATCTCAAGATTATGAGGAATTCTTTCGTTTTATGTGTCCAAGAATCATATACCAAGTATACACAGACAAAACAATTAAAGTTTAAAATATTTACTCAAGTTTTTTTAGGTGGTTCGAAAGCTAATGTTTCAATTTTTTGTTTTCTTAGACGCTTTATGTTACTATATAACAACCTCTCTAAAACACTGTTGCGAATGTTTACCTTTATTTTCTTAATTCATTGAGAAAATCTAAGAATGTTTGGCCCGTAGTGGGTTTGAAAGTTTGAGGGGAGGGGTACTTTCGCAATAGACTACCACCAGACTGGGACAGTAAATAAACGCAGGTACAAGCATAACCACTTGCTTAAGGGAGGGGGTTGAGGGGAGAGGTATGAGTTTCAGCAATTGTATTTACAGTTTTTAGCAAACCCTTCCAGAGCAGCATAGATAGTTTCATGTCTATGGGGTTGGCTTTTATCTGAGAGGTCAGGGCTTGAATTTTTTAGTCCCAACTATATTTTAAAATTCTTTGGACAAATTTCAATAAACCTATTTAGTAGAACACTGGCTCAAATAAAGGTATGCTAACTTCCACAAGCATATATTAACCTTGATTAAATTATATGTGTAGTCACAGACATCTTTAATTTTTTTTTTAACTGTGGTCTGTTCTTTGTTTTATTAAAATTGTATAAGTCAGTTATTTTTATGGTTTACGTTATGTCCACAAATTTTGGTGTAGGCTTATATTGGACAACATTTGTGAAAATTTGTTGTTTTTTATTTAATTTTTTTTTTCAAAAATGTATTTTAGCTATGTACTTGAGAAGTAGGCTTACTAGTTATCATTCATAAACACAAAGGTGCCGATTCCACCCAAAACTCTGAAGTAGCTATACACTCTGCTCCCCTCCCAAACTTTGTATAACATATATTCAAACAATAAGATCCAATTTTAACACACACTTAGGTGACCTGGCGGTCTAGGGGTAAGGTGTCAGACTTCTGTGCTGGTGGCCGGGGTTCAATCCTCGGTCCCGGCACAGATTTATCTGATTACCAAACCCTTCATTCACCTCTGACAAGACATCTTGTGAATGTGGGGAATTCCAGGCCTCCACCGTGGTTCGGATTCCACGTTAAACTGTAGGTCCTTCATTTCATCTCACAATCACCCCACCATTTCACATTAGCGTAAGTGCGTATAACCTGAATGGGTAGTAAGACGCGGTGCTAATAATAATAATACTGTTTAAGAATATTGGTGCTTGAAGGGTTTCCCAGCTTTGATTCTCTTATTTGCAGCGAGGTCACGCCAATAGCATGATATATATATATATATCGAATAACACAGAATTTGGGACAATCGATGGATGGATAATCGGGACTCTACTGTATTTAAACATTTGATTTAAAGCTATAATAAATACATTACAGGCATACCTCGACTTACAACACTTTGACTTATGGCACTCTACACTTACAACACTTTTCACTTACCATCATGTTCTAAACTTAAGGTGCTTGCTTTGCAGATATGACACCTCACTCTCATTAGTGTCAGTGATTTTTTATACTCACCCTTTTTCTAAATATACATGTTTATTTTAGTTACAAATGTCTTATTTACAACATTTATATGACGATTTAGGAGCAGTACTTGCACTTAGAAGTGAGAAAAATGTATTGCTTTGTGTTATGACAATTTTTATGTTACCACAATCTTGAACCTAACCTTGTCGTAAGTGCAGGGTATGCCTCTACATAAGAAAGCTTGTTCAATTTTTTCACACCATTTAGTTTTATTACAGGCAGTCACTCCAGAGGTTTTCCTGAATGTTTTGAAAGGGAATGCTGATGCGGTGAAGAACATCGGGACTGGACGAGTGCTTGAAAGGTTTGTAAATGTCAATTCCTTTCCACATAATAAGTAGTGGGGTGTGGTTTTAATGCATGAAGTAATTCTGAGGGTTCACTGATTCATTTAAGTGTATTTTTTGTGCATTTTTTACTACTAGCTCTGAAAATCTACACATTTTCATTAATGAAATAATTAAGAGGGAGGTGGCATTTGTAGGAAATGTACTTTAATTTCTATGGAATGAGTGAAACATATTTTAGGTAAAAACACCCTTAATACAAGCAGCTGCCATCCAAACTTGGACTGCCTCATCATTGGCAAAACTGTCTATTGTGAGAATGACTCATTGGGTCATGCAACCACTCATGTGGGTAACAAAGTGTGTTGTTCTCAGATTAAGCTGAGGGTTGATGGAGGCTTATGTTTAGATAGTACACATACAATTTCTTATAAATAATGATTCATTGATGAGTTGCTTCATTAATAAATGTTAATTAAATAATAACACCTCCGAATTGGGATTAACACTGCCACCCACATCTGTGGGCACACAGACCAAAAACCAACCTCATATAGTCTTGTTTTCTGGCGCCAGGAAAGCTGGGGTTTGAATCCCTTCCTTGTGCACTAAGGATGGTTTTTACTAAAAGCTTTTCCTCCCTATCTCCATACAAATGTGTTTACATTTTCTAGAAATGTTACCTTCCTCATGCTTACCCCATTAGTGTGATTAAATGCAGATATCCCAGAGGGGTAGTGAGAATCACTATAAAAAAAAGAAGCAATGTTTCCCAATGGAAAAATCCCAGTTCATTAGTTGGTCTAAAAGCAATAATTATTTGTCTATATTTGTTTTTTACAATTGTGAACTAGTGTCTAAATCTGCATTGGTAGACATTTTGCCCAAATGCCAATCTCTTTTAGTTTGATTTTCCAGCGGTAGAGAGGTTGAGGTTTGAATCCCGGCTGGGTGAACTAAGAGTGGTCTCTATCCATGAATATGCGGGTACATTTCTTTTAAACTCTACCTTTCATATCCCTAATGCAATCTCATAATAATATATATGCATTCATACAACCCAAAAGGGTACAAATATTTGGGAAAAAATAAATATAACTAGTTCCTAATAACACTAGAATAATATATTAATACATGTATATACACTTTAAGTTGTAACTCAATAAGGAAAACCTCTTTTCACTTTATGAGGCAATTGCATTATATTTGGAAGAAGGTACAGTAAATATGGATAGAAAAATATAAAAGGGACAGACACTATATGGCTTTTACAATGAAAAGAACACAGTTCACATTTGAGTTCCGATAGAATGAAACCTAGGTCGGGGGATTGGGTGGTGATTATCAATTTTCTTTAAGAAGCAACCATTACCTCTTTGTCCATTGGCAGAAATGTAAAGTGTGAACTGTGTTATTCTTTTCATTGTAAAAGCCATATCGTGTTTGTTCCTTTTATATGTTTCTATCCACCTTTCCTGTACCTTCTTCCAAATATAACTTTAAGTTGTAAGTGATAGGGATAGAAGATAACTTGCAAAGACAAATAGTTTAGACATTAATAGAAACACATAAAACAAATAGACGAGGAAAGGTTACGATTACAATTTTAATAGCAACATGAAGATAAAAAAAATCAACCAAAAAATTGCACAATCTTATTAAACTTGTTGTTTGCTCTTAGTGGTCCAAATGATCATTTGTTTATTAACTTTGTGGATCATGGAGCACCGGGTCTACTCGCTTTCCCTGACAGTGAACTCTATGCAGATACTCTAGAAGAGACTCTGAGGGAAGTCGCTAAAAACAATCGTTTTGCTAAGGTTAGTAACTTGTAGGCACCAACAATAACTACCAGATCTTAGCCACAAACAAAATTTTTGAAATGTTGACCTACCAACTCAAGTTTTTGGTTTATATCGAAATTGTTTTTCAGATCTCTAAGTGCACTATCAGGTATAATGTTAAACACGCTGATTTGATTTTATGTCCAAGTGTATATATTTTAATTATTTGTTGTCTATAGGGCTCCAAATTTTTAGGGGGTGTTGATTTTTTATGTTAGAAATGTCCACTTTGAGTTCCTGTAAACATTGAAGCATTACATATCCCTTAAACCTTAAAAGTACACACAGTTTTAAAAATTAGTGTGAGCGCTTCACATAATTTTATTAATTCTACACATATTGCTGTCTGTTGAGACTTTATGTAACTAACACTGATATGTAGGTTCAGGGGGATAAGGGTGAATTTTAAGAAAATGCACTAACATTTGATTAAAACACTTTATTGATTTTGAATCCAGGTCAAAGTCAGATATACTAACGGACAGTATGATGTGTCTTGTAAATTCCTTTTTCCATTCCATTTAACTATTGGTTTTAATTATATTAGATTGCCAGCTAATGTTGGCCAGGCCAGGTGCACACACACAGTAGAGAGGGTGGGGGAGTAGGAGTGGTTTCCTATCCCCTCTCCATACTAATGTGGGCAAATTGCTCTCACTCCCTACTCTTTTTCCCCAATACCCATGATAGATTTTTTCTATTTAATTCACATAGAAACTTAGATGGTCAAATAATAATGGCAATTATCACAAAATTACTTGGGAAATACCGGTAGTTACTAAAAAAATAGGTTACACTTATCCATGCAAATTCTGTTCATCCTTGCTTCGGGAACAGTAAAGGTCACCCAAGAAATATATATATATATATATGGAAAGGGGTTTGTGTATGTTTAAATTAAATATTAAATAAATATTCTGAAATAAACTAGTGAATTTTTAAATTTACGAGGCATGATCTGAAAGTAATGATACATTTGGTTTATGATGCTAGGGGAAGTTTAAATGACCTTGGTTATTTTGAATTTCTTTTTGCTTCAGTTTTATAATACGAAAATAGTTTTTGTTTGAGTGATACATTATTAAAATGACAGCTCCAATCCAAGATCACACCAAATGTGAAGTTTGTTCTGTGATGCATTTTCTGAACGAAGAAGGCATGCGCCCAGTGGAAATTCACAAACAAATTTCTGCTCTTTATGGTGACAGTACAAATTGACAAAATGTGACAAAGTGGTGCCGTGAATTCTCCGGAGGAAGGACTAATGTTCATGACAAACAAAGGAGTGATAAACCATTTTTAATATTTGAAGACCTTCAAACAATTGAAAGAGAAATTCATGCAGATTACTGTTAACAATAAGAGAGTTAGTTGCATGAATTTATTCCTGAAATATCCAAGACTACGATTCATGAAGCCATGTTAGAGAAATTAGTATATAAAAAATTGTGTGCATGCTGGGCACCCAAAATGTTAAAGGATGACCACAAGAAAACAGGATGGGTTTCATGTTGACATGTTCTGCAGAAGAAGGAGATGAAATTTTGAACTCTTTTGTGACGGGATGAAATTTGGGTCTATTCCCACACCCCTGAATTGAAGCAGCAGTCATTGCAATGGCACCATGCACATTCCCCCAAAACAAAGAAATTTCAAAATGTCAATCAGCAATAAAATCATGGCTACAGTTTTCTGGGACAGAAAAGACATTCTCCTGGTTGACTTTATGCCTCCTGGAACAACAATTAATGACAATACATATTGTAAAACCTTGAGATGGCTTTGACGGGCCATTCAAAACAAAAGGAGGGGAATGTTGACTGATGGTGTCTGCCATTTCCAAGACAACACTCGGGCCTACACCACATATGCCCCCATTGAGCTGCCTGACAGTTTCAATTGGGATGTTTTGGATCATTCGCCTTATAGTCCAGACCTCCCACTTAATGATTATTACTTGTTTCTTCCCCTGAAAAAACATCTGGGTGGAAAGAAATTTGACAACAAAGCTGAGGGGAAAGAATAAGTCATAACATGGTTCAAACAACAGGTAGAAGGCTTTTATGACTTGGGGATAAAAAAAGTTGGTTCCCAGACTTATTAAGTTGCAGCCGAAGGGAGCGCGAGTAATTTTACAGTTTTTATAGAATTGAAATATTTTGGCCAAAATAAATCAAATATTTCTCCAGTAGCAACATGTTAATATCAACAGATCTTGAATATCTGTCAAGGATGTCCTGGAATTTTGTCAAAACTTTTTCTCTTTATTTAAAAAGTTTTAACAAAATTTCAGGACACCCTTGACAGATATTCAAGATCTGTTGATATTAGCACGTGTAGAAAACTAAACTTTATGTTGCCACTGGAGAAATATTTGATTTGTTTTGGTCGAAAAAATTTAATGTTACAAAAAAACTGTAAAATTACTCGCGCTCCTTTCTCCTTCCTCCTTAAATGTTTGGACAATGGCGGTGACTATGTGGAAAAATTAACTGATCTATCTGTAAGTAATTTTAAGTAAAAGTTTAGTAAAAAACTTATTGGTAAATGTTATGGTCTTTGTATCTTTTGTTGGAATAAGACAAAACAATGAACACTTAATCACTCGCCAAAGACTTGTGTGCACTTTATTATATGTTAATCCTAGATACTGTCATGATTGTTTTTATTCCTCTATGATGTTGTTTACTCTTCTTGCTACCGTTGCTATGCACAAATAAAATGTATCAACAAACTAATAAATAAGTTCTTGCGATGTAATTATTCTTTGAATTTCTACATCTTTACATTCTGGACACGCGTCATATATATTTAAAATACATTTAATCAAAAGACTTCTATCAAACTTTTTTTTTTCTAAAACTTCAATTTTTTTTATTTTGGTTTTGTTCACTTTGCTAATAATGTAAGACAGTTTGTAATTTATGGACATGTTTCTGTACTTAAATATCACTTAACTCTAGGAACTACATTACTACCAAATTATGAAAATGTCTCCATGATAGTTACTTGTTTTGACAATATTTATTGTGATAGTTTGTTGTTTACAGGTTAATAGTTGATTTACACTGAATTCAGTATTAAATGCTATAATATATAAATGTAATTTAATTCTACATTAGTTTAGTCATGACCTTTTCATTACCATATTTAAGCCAAACTAAAACTATGACCGCTATTGTCCACTGATAATTCTCTTTGTACTTCACACTTGTGCTACACCTAATACAATTATCAATTGCCTTAGCTCTACACAATTTGGTTGTATTCGTTGGTTAGAGATTGTGTTGAGGACCATACGGTTTCATTTCCATTCATTTAAATAGTGTACTAACATTTAAACTTAAATTGGCTAAACAAAATTGACTTATCATGTTAAAGGTTTTCTGAAAACACTTAAAAATAAATATCTTTAAAAATGGAAGTATATTTAAAACATCAACACAATGGTTATTGTTTGATTTAAAGCTTTTGGTCACCTGGCAGTCTAGGGGTAAGGTCAGACTCCTATGCTGGAGGTCCAGGGCTCAATCCTCGGTCCCGGCACAGATTTATCTGATTGCCAAACACTTCCTTCACTTCCGACAAGACATATATTCATCACAACTTGTGAATGTGGGCAATGCCAGCACTCCGCCGTGGTTCGGATTCCACATTAAACTGTAGATCCTCCATTTCATCTCACAATCACCCTACCATTACATATTAGCGTAAGTGCGTATAACCCGAACGGGTAGTAAGACGCGGTGATGATAATAATAATAATAATAAATTACTACTATTATTATTTAAGGCTTTAGACACACATTTTACCGAATTGTCATTTGTAATGAGTCCTTGTTTCAAATTCTTTCCAGGTTCATTTAATCATGGGATTTTCTTATTCTTCCTATTTAAGGAGGTGCAATTCCTATAGGCTACACTCCTCTCTACTCCATACTCTGAATAATTTATAATCTTTCTGTTATTGTGTTGACGTGTAACTGTAAATACCTGATGATGACCCCCCTCCAGCCCTTAAGGTGAGGATGTAAAGGATGTGAGAAAAGGTAAATGTTTTTGAAATTTTTATATCAAAACTTGTTTGCTCAGAATAAATCAAATATGCTTCAGTAGAAACATAGATTTTAATTTTATTCCCACGACGACCTCATCAGTGCTTGAATATATGTTAATAGTGTCCTGGAATTTAATGACAACTTTTTCTCTTCATTTAAAAAGTTTGGCATCTAATGCCAATATGCTCATGATAGACATTCCAGGGCTGTTGGTATCCTCATGTGAAGAAAATTAAACTCTTATGTTCATACTGAAACAATATTTTATTTATTTTTACCAAAATGTTTTACTAAGAAAACTGCAAAAACACTGGCTTAACTTACGTTTCCTGCATCCCCACCTTAATAATAAAGGTTTACACCAAAAATAACAAGCCCAAGCCAGCTTTTAATAGATTGGGTTTGAGCTAGACAGATTTTTATGGTCGGCAATTTGTTAATTAGTTTGGGTTTCTTGTGTTAGGTGATTTATTGTTTACTCTTCTCTCTTACTTGTCTGAATCTTGCCTCTGTGGTGTGTAGTTGGAGTGAAGAAAGGGGTAAATTAACCAACAAAGTGGATAGGATCCAGACATGATCAACATTATTTTGCTTAGATCAGTAACTGAGCAAACTGATTGTTGAAAGGAGGAGGTTATGGTACAAAGGTATAAAAAGAGATCTCGTTTTAGAGCTGGTTTAACACTAATACATTAGATTAAGACCATTATAAGAACACTTTAATTCAAAAGTTAACTATATACATAAAAAAAGTACTACTTTAACTTCCTTCCATGATATGAGGTAAATGTTTGTCTTTCTTTGGGTTAGTGCCAAGCAGGGGTGGATCTAGAGAAACTTTTTTTGGGGTGAAATCTTACCGGGGGAGGATGGGGGTTGGAGGATTTACAAAAAATTAATTCTCATAAGTGGCATTTTAAAGCCATCCTAGACCCCTGAAAATAAGATAGAAATAAAGTGAAATATGAATAAAATAAATAATTACTTTTTAAAATATCTCTTAAAATTAGTCTACATGATTATTCTATGTTTGCTAATTTTGGCAACCCACTAATTTATTTGTTGTGGGTCAAAAATTATATCGTGAACACATGAAGTCTGCTTTCCAACCTAGTAGTTCTCAGCCATGTCTTGATTAGACGTGACGATGACACTGCCAGTTACCCTTAACAAGTTTCTCAATATCTCAATCTGAATTTCCCTGCTGTATTATAAATTCTTGTTTATTTGCTGGGCTCTTTTCATGCTGTCTTTATTGTTGATCCGCTCAAATGTGTTTATTCTAGTTATATTCCAATATTTGGTCAATCTCCTGATGATTCTCTCTGCGGATCCACCCCTGGTGTCAAGGCCAGCACTTAGTAAATGGATGCACTCCTAAGGGGTAGAAATTAGAAGGGAATATTTCTAGCTAAACTGTACATTATGTTTATCAGAATATGATATCTATGAGGGACTATCCACACTAAAATGCACTAACAATAGTTTCGGCTATTTGTTTCATTAATTTATCCTAAAAGGCAACAGAAGTCTTATCTTGAATGGTTTCACTCTGGCCCTTTCTTATGATCTGCGCCATAGTGGAACAATTCAAGTAAGACCTTTCAAGGTAACCTGGGTGTACGTACATAAGGAATATTGCATTGAATCATAATTAATTTATTAGTTTATACAAATCACAAGTTTATTTACAAATTTATCTTACTTTACAAACAAAATTATTTTATAATCAAGTTATTAAATTTTTCAAGCAATATTCCTTTCATTTTAAGAGTATTTATGCTATTGTTAGTCAAATATTTTCTTAAATATTAATAAATAGTCAATTTTTATTTATATGTTTAAGGCTTAGTGTGTAATGTACCTGATTTGCCCCTAAAGACTATGTGAGAGCATTGACAATAATATCGTCCTAATTTTATAAATACCCGCCTCAGTGGCGTAGTTGGCTAACACGCTTGTCATGTTGAGCTCGACTGCTGAGGATGGGGAGATCGAGGTTCGAATCTCGGTCGGGAGAACTGGGGGTGGTTTTTCCTAAATGGTTTTCCACTCTCCCTCCACACAAATGTGGGTTCACTTCCTCTAATTCAACCTTCCCAATAAATTCAACCTTCCCAATTCCTAATCCATTAGCGTAATTAGTACTTAAAGCGTATAACCCGAACGGGTAGTAAGATGCGGTGCTAATTATTATTATTATTAATTTTATAAACATATTTTATTTAATTTAAATAATACAATCTATTACATGGCACTTAAAGCACTTCTTCTTCCAAGAAGGCACAAGAGCCACTATAAATGACATCAGACTGCGTGATCTAGGACCTGTAAGGTCAAAATGACAATTTAAAGTCTTTATAAGAAAAGAAAAATAAGTTCCTCTTCTCGAATGATCGATATGCATTTCTAAAAGGTAATTTGTGTCCATTTCCTGTTCTTGAACATTCTACTTCCATCCAGATGTTTTTTAAAATATTTTTTAATTTTTTTTCTAAAAACAAGCTTCTTGAAGCTTCCATGAGCAAATGATATATATGAAAGATGGTGTAATTGAACGGCACTAGAAGCCCAGTCCTTGATGCACTCGGACTGCAACTCCTGTCCCCGATTCCAACGAACGTGTTATCAGCCGCCTCTCTAAATTCTTATGCTAAACGACATGATCAGTTTTCCGACCATTACAAATAGTGATTATTGAATAAATAAATCGTATCAAACTTTAAAATTGTGTTATTATTCAAGAACTCTTCAATTGGCACTCAATCACGGGGCTATAAATACCAATTATATCATCAAAATACAGTACCGCTTCATTGGCTCCCAATCGCGGCGCAGAATAATTCCGTGTCGTAAAAAATTGGCGCTCGATCACGGGGCTATAAATACCAATCATATCATCAAAGTACCATACCGCTTTAATTAGTGCTCGACCACGGGGCAATTATCAGCTAATTAAATGGTAATCTCTTCAATTGGCGTCCAACAGAGGAGCCCGAAAAAACGAACCTTAACAATTGTGTTATATTTATTTAACTCAAACGCAACTTGATACTTGGTAGCTTTCTAAGAATTCCGTTCAACTTGAATGAAAAACCCTGTTGCTTGTAGACCACAACAAAAATGTTTACTTCAATGATGAATGTGTTTACAGATAAACAACATAAGAACATGATATAAAGAGTAATTTAGAAAATACATATTTTCATTATGTTGAACATTGATAATATCATTTTATTATATTAATACTTGTTAACATTATTTACAAGGTATTGATACTATCAAAATTAACAGCTTCAGATTACATGAATTGGACGTGTTAATATAGGGAAGTAGTTTTAGTATATTTTATACAAGGTCGGACTGGGCTCTCCAAAAGGGTGCAGACCGTGGATTTTCAGAGGGCATAAATATTTCAGTGAACTAAGAATGTGTACTTATTTATTGTAAAATAACTATGAGGGCTAGTATAACTCATTAATATTCATTAATAATAAATATGAGCGAATACTGCAAGCACTTCCAAAATAACATTTTTCCCTAAATGTGGCTCAAAGCATTGTTGAATATTGTGAATTCTATAGGCTATTGTTCATAAATATAATTTACAGAAAAATTCATGGGATAAAAGAATTTATTTCACAAAATTGGAAAAATATCTGGCGTTTAAGGAACAAATTATACAAGATATTATACTTTATTTTATTATGGCTATTGCCGTATCTTAATATCATATTCATTTAAATTTAAAAATGACACCTGTGCACGGGAATAGAGCCAGTGTATTTGGCTTAATTTAACAATACTCTTACCACTGAGATATCAAGGAGTCGTTCCATGCTTGGAGTCATTCTTCACTCATATTATAAGGCAGAATCTGTAATGGTCGTGTGAAAATTGTCATTTACAATTAATAAATCAAATTACTGGAAGATATCAGATAACATAGCCATATTTGACTCTCTAGGATAGCACGCGGCAAGACCTTAGCTAGGAGGAGAGGGCTGTCCCCCCTCCCCCTCCCCACCTTCTTCAAAAATTTACATTTATTTTCCTAATACAGCCTTATTTTCGGCTAAAACAATATTAAAAATTAAGACACAAGAAAATCTATTTGCCACTCACCACCATTTTGATGTTTAAATAAATTTTAAATATATATATATATTGGGATTCTGTACATTGGTCAGATAACAGCCTGTAACTCCCCCGACCCTCCCGCCAATCCAAGAAAACCCTTTTCAACATAGGGACCAGAACTAAGGGGGGACTTGGGTACATTGCCCCCCCTGATATCTTGCTGAGGTGGGCAGTGGGGGGCAAGTTTTAGGAAATAGATTAAAATGATTTGGTCATATTTCTCGCGACCAGTAACATTGAAAAGGCTTGATTAGTTTTATCCTTTATTTATGTGGCTTAATATATCTAATATTTTATACACATGAATTCAATTAGTTTCTAATATGTTTTGTAGTTATGTAGGACAAAGGGAAATACAAGCAAACCTTTAATTCAAATAAGTTTTGATGTTTTAATCACAGTATTACGCTATATTTAAAGTGAATTATAAATGAGCAATAAAGATCAGGTTGAAATAATGATGACTGTATAGTTATTATGTTCATGAAATTTGAATCTTATTGGTTACCAAATATCACTTTTCTTAAGCTCTTTTTTTCAACTTTTTTGTACACATAAACATGTTTCTATATAAATGTATATATATACACATAAATATATGTAGGGTTTTCATAGGGTTGCCACGGGGGTTTTTTGTAATTGGAAATCTAACCCTAAAATTAAGGGTAGTTTACTGAAGGTTGGAAAGAGAAAAAGTTGATTTTCTCAATATTGGCTCTAACGATTTTGATTAAATTTAATTTCTAAACATTTCTAAATATTCCAAACAAAATGGCTACTCTCAATATTTCAGAAAAATGACTTTAAGGACTCTGGTTTGATGGGTAAATTATCATTTTTTATCATATCTCCAAAACTATTTAAAATATGAAATTACTTATCACTACAAATATTTAGATTTATTTATAATACAAATATTTTTATTAGAAGCATATTTTTATAAAACCAATAACTTTCAAGCTATACACAAATATTTATATTTTTTTAAACTTTTCGAACACAAAAGGTAAAGTATTGTGACTGTAAAAAAATCTAACCTGAAATGTTGATGGATGTCGACGTCTCATGACCCACTAAAACGTACTCTTTGCAATGCCTTCTGTCTGTGTGCCTGTTTAAACTTAAAATTAAGAGTAGTTTAATAAAGGGTGAAAAGAGAAAATCGATTTTCTCCGAATCAGCTCTAACGACTTTGATTAAAATTCATGTCTAGGCGTTGATTAAGATTATAAATAAACTGGATATTTTCATTTTCCTATGAAAATGACTTAAGGGTAGTTTACAGAAGCTGAAATTTCTGTATTTCCGCAACTATTTGAGATACTAAATAACTTATCATTACAAAATTGTAGTACTATTAAAAATAAAAAAAATTTTATATGAAATTTATTTTATAAAACCAACAGTTTCTGAGATATTGGCAAATATATTAATACAATTTTGTGAGCTTTATTTTTAAAGAGATACTACTTGAGTTTGAATGCAATAATTCTCCAATGCCATAGGGTAATTAAATATAACTAAGTCTCTCAAAAAGTGTTTGTACAAAAATGATCTATCTCCATTTTAGACTCAATAGTCAATATTTACATTTTTTATTGGTCAAAATTTATAAATGAGGAATTTAGCAATGTAATGACATGAAGATGTGCAACACCTAATAAAATGTGAACATTTTTAACCGGATGTCAACATTTTAATACGAAGTGTTGACCTTTTTGCACCTAATATTGATTTTTTTTATCGGTCTAAACATACAAATGAGGACATTAATTCTTTAAAAATAAAATTATAAAATTTAACACCGGGACTCAAAAAATGTTTTATACAAATATAGTGCAATTTTTGCTTGGGTTTTCTAGTGTATATTATTTTGTTTCACATATATTACGAGTTTTGAGTAAATATCTGTATTTAAAAAAAATAGAGCAAGAAAGTTCATGCTGAGTTCCGTACAATTTTTTTTACTGTATGGAATGCAATTTTTGACTTTGATCATAGGGGTGAACCGTCCTTTTCCCCCAAGTACTAGTTTTATTAAATATAATGCTATATTAGGGAGAGACGAAATAAATTCTAGAATAACCACGTTGAATACACCTTAATTTAACAAGTTCTTAGAGTACATTTTTGGGCTTGGAGTGAGATGCAAGCTATGTAAGTTTATTTATGTTAAAAACATGTATAGCTCTTACAGAATTTAGTACCTCCCCTAAATTACCTTAAAAAAATACTCAAGATAGCTTCTCTAGATGCATGTCATTTTTATTACATTTTCTTCACCTCCAAACGCTAACCTCCCCTTTTCCCGTAATTTGGTCCTGGATACAGCATAGGGTTTGTGGTAAACTTGTATGTCTACTAACCTAATTGCATTTCACTTGGTCCTACCAACAATATACGAATGACACAGTAAAAATAGTTATACTATTATGCATGCACAAACAAGTCTCGCCAACTGACAAACAACACAGCAATACCACATCTGAACTAAGCTTAGAGCAACCCTTGTCCACAAGACTGGCACACCCATTATACCCCTCCACTACCCCTTATGCAGGGCCTGAAGTAAAAAAAACGCAGTTTAGAAAATAGCTTTCACTTCCTCTTTAATTGCAACCTTAACTTTACCACCAAGTGTCAAAGAGTACCCTACCATAAAAACCTCTGCTATCAGGCTAATGTGGTAACATAAACATTTAGGTTTGGGAAAGTATTAGTGTAAAATAAAACAAAATATGCTTTTACTGCTCTAAAGATTTTTTTTTTGTAATTGCCCCTCTTTTCCCTCTATCCCCACCAAGTGAAGGACTGGGGCAAACTGCCTCGCTCCCCCTTACCCCCTTTTGGCGTGCCCGATAAAACAACATTCACATAATGACAGTATGACACTGACTAAAGGTCGCACTTCATCCCTTCACAGCCCTTTCACCCCTCTAAACATTCCAATAGGCAATTATACTGGGATTCATTGTTCTTACGCTTTTAAATCGCACATGCCAGACAAATAAAAAAAAAGTAGTGAGCACCACGTTCACCCCTCGACCAACGGAGGGCTAAATGTCTTATTTGAATCATTGCAAATTTTTTTCACCAAGAGGTGAAGCCTGGGCCGCCGGTGGGCCAGTCCGAGCTTGATTTTATATCTATCAGTCACTGTCCTTCTTACCATGTTCTTATTATAGTAAATATGACACAAATCCACTTAATTTGGTCTGAATTTAGAACCCACAAGTATTAAAGGTTAATTTTCCTACGTTAGTATGATTATTTTTTCTCACGTAATTTTAGATAAATTAACTTTCAAGTCACAATACAAATATAACTAATTTAAATTGTAAATAAAATGGAAGGATGACAGAGAGAGGATCGAACAGCACATATTTAGAGAACATACGCCTATAATAAACTTGATTTTTGCTATTTGGCAGCTGATGGAAATGATTTGGTAATGCCATTTATAGATGTGAAGAAGGCATATATTAGTGTGATTAGAAATAAAGTCTGGTAAGGGATGTGGGAGGCTGCAGAGGAAAGGGGGGTACTTATGAGATTAAAGAATATTTATGAGGATAATCTAAGCTATATTAATACAAAGAAAGTGGCGAATGAGTTGTTCAAAATACAAAATCATTCTCACCTCTCACCTCTACTCTTTATAATGGAAATGATAATGAATGGAGTAACAAGGAAACTTGGGGAGGAAAGAATGAAATCATTGATATTTGGTAATAATGATGATGGTTTGGGAGCAAAAGGAATAGAAAGTACAGGACTAGAATTAGGAAGTGAAAGAATGTGAGATGAAATGTAGCATGGCAAAGTGTGAATTGAGGATGAAAAGAAAGATAAAGTCTAGAAAACTATAAACCTGTATGGAGAAGAGCTGATAAATGTACAAAGTGTAAAATATCTTGAAAGCATGATTGGGGCAAAGGGTGGGAGTAGACAAGATCTAATAAGAGGAGGGCAGCAGGAGGGTTGTTCTATAGATGTGTAAGAGACTGGCTATGGAAAAGAGAAGTGCCCTTGAAATGTAGGAAGTGCTATATAGGGCGTATTTTGTACCTATACCTACAGGTCCAACAGAAACATGAACATTGGATATAAGAGAAACTAGGAAAATAACAGCCATGGGAATGTAGTATTTGAGGAGCATGCTAATTGTCACAAGGAGAAACAGGATAAGGAATGACGTTGTCCCGACAAGAGTTGAGGTATTGGGAGTACATGGGATTGTTTAGTCATGTAATGAGGTAAGAAAAGGAATGAGTTCAAAGAAGAGAGATGGAAATTTATGCTAGAAGAAAACTGCAAGAAAGGCTTGAAAAGCAATAGAAAGAGCAGATAAAAGCAAATGTAAGAGTTAGAGGAGAAAAATGGCAGCAAATAAAGGAAGAAGATGGAGGCATTTTACTAAACTGATCTGGCCACAGGCTGGAAACAATTAATGATTATTTTTATTATAGATATTTATTTTATGACAATTCATTAAATAGTTCATAATTTTTTTTCCCCTATTCAAAATTTGATATTTTAAAATCCATACTCAATTTCAAAGATGAGCATTGTTCATATACTTTGATTCAGAATCTTTAGACAATAATATTTTATTCCTTCAATTGCAAAATTGAACATTTGTAAAATTTTTACATCTTCAGGATCCAGGTATTTCAGAAATTAAAGCTCCAAAGGTCCCTTCTCAAACTTTTACCAATGTGTCTTTGTTTGGTGCAGATGGTGATTTATGTAGAAGCGTGTGAGTCAGGATCTTTGTTTGATGACATCTTAACGGACACCTTGAATAGTGAGTATTTATGGTTGCAAAAACTACTTTCCTTTATTAAATACTATAAATAATATTTAATACACAAACTAGTAATGAGTTAATTAGCCCCAGAGTTTAGTATGGCGGCTCAGAAGTAGCATATCCACATTAGTATATAACTAAGATGTAAAAAAACCACTTGAATAAATCAAATATGGAAAATAACAATTGCTCTGGTCAATATCCCAACCTTATTATTAATGGGGATCTTTTAAAATGTGGGTCTTGGGTAAGACCATCCAGTAGCTGATACAGGTAATAATAAACTCATCTTTAGTTGAACAAACTGTTTAATGAACTTGAATTAAAAAAAAAAATTCTTCTTTCATTTTCTTGATCATTTAGACGAGTTATTTTTCAAACAGTATATATTGATGCTAAGACATACAAACAAGTATCTATAATTATACTTTGGGACTAGCAGATGCCCAAGTTCTTAGACCTTGATTTAATACACTCATTAGAATGTGTAGTACTAACTTTGACTATTGGCTTGAACATTACTTTTTATTTACATTGATAATGTTAAACAATATTGTAATTCAAAACAAAGATTGAAGTATTTTAAGACTTTAAAACATATTCAGATTAGACTGACAATGTGTCTCAACATTAATTTGTTAATATTAAAAGTATCTTTTGACTTCCTGCCACTTTTCGCTATTTAATTGTGTTGTAATTTGACTGCTAAGTGAGCCAAACATTACACCCATATTATTTTTTTGAGGCAGTGCCACTTTACTTGGTGTATACATTACTTGAACAGCAACACACTAGTCAACTTGAAAGAGAATTTACATTTACTAATTGCTTATCGTAACAAATAATTTATTTGAAGCTTGTCAAGATTTTTAGCTTTGTGAAATAGGGCCCGGACTTCTCCTCTCACTTGTACATCCTTTCTAATTTAAAATTTATGTTTGACCCACATCACATAAATTGAAAGCTGGCTGTAAAGAAAAAAAAAATGCTTTCAAGTAAAGCAACTTACACCCCAATACTAAACACTCTTGATTACATTAAAATATAGAAAATATATGGTTCTTATAAACTATGTTTTAATCCTAGTCTTTATTGTTTTGAATACAGTTTTTGTAACAACAGCTGCGGATCCACTGGAATCCTCATATGCCTGTTATTTCGACGAATACCGTCAGACATACTTGGGAGATTTGTTCAGTGTCTCTTGGATGGAGGACACAGAAAAGGTATTGAGTTGATATTCAAATTATCATCATCTTTTATCAAATCTAAAAATGTCAGAAATATGGTTCACAAATCACAATGTAATATAGTCATTTCTAATTCTGTAGGTATTAACTTTGAAAGGAGTTTATAAAAGCTAGGCCTACACACTAAGCAGAAATTTGTAAGCTCAAGAGAGAATTTGGCTCTCCTTTGTCTAATAAGGGATATAATGTTCCCTAACAAATATTCTCATGTGCTATGTTTTAAATGTGGACTCTTGGGCCTACAATTTTCTGGTTAAGTTTGTAAGTTTTGCCCTACAATTGTGCTTTCAATATCTACCAATTCCAGTCATTTGATGATCTTTTTATTCTATCCAGACATTAATTAAAATTACTTATTTTTGCTGTTTTTATTTTAAAAAGTTTTGTTTACATGTGTGTGTGGCTGGCAAGACAAGCTGGGATGATATATGAAATACACTAATCTGAACTTTAGCACAAATCGACAGGCTACAGGGCAAAATAATATCTTACAGATTCAAATTGTATGGGTTCATGAGAAGAATGGATGTCAACAGACTAACTAAGAAAATGTATGAATTACACCTGAAAGATAGACAACCAAAAGGAAGACCCAAGATGTATCTATATGGACATGGTGATGTCAGACATAGAACAGGGAAGACAGGAACGGGACAATATAGAAGAAGAAAAGAAATATAATATTTGAAGCTAAATTGCTGACCCATTGAGTAGATGAAACAATGCGTGGAATGATGATGCGATATTATTTTAATAGGGATTTGCGGAACCTCGAGAATACAGAAATCAATTAAAATTTTATATTATTCAATAACTCAAATCAAACCATACTAAGAAAAAATTGATCAGGTTTTAAGCCATAGCAAATCTCCCAATGTGCCTAAAGTATATTAATCTATTTTTAATAACAATTCTTGTGAGGTAAAGTAAATGCTTATTTATTATTACCATATTGATCGGAAAATAAGCAGCACTTTTTTCCCTATTAACAACCTTTATAAGACCTTCATATATCCTATAATACCTCACAAATGGGTTAACTTTAAGTGCTGAAGATATATATATATATATATGTATATATATATATATATATATATATATATATATATATATATATATATATATATATATATATATATATAGTATATATGTATATATATGTATATATGTATATATATGTATATATATGTATGTATGTATATATATATATATTGAAATAATTTATAATCACCTTAACAGACAGTGACTTCTTAACTTTGATGTTATGAACTATTGTTGCAGGATCATAATGAAGAACTTACATTTACACATGATAACTTAGACGTACTAGTAGGTGTGTGCAAAGCTACAAAACTTTAACTTGGCTTCAAAACAAATATCAGGTTCGACCTAGCTTTGAAAAAATCTTACTTCAATTATGAATTTTGACCAATAATGATCAATTATTGCCATTCTGAACTGTTATGTACGGTACAAGACAATATTCATACGCGAAAATATTTGAGGTAATTATAAGCTGTCATAATAACATGATTTATCAGAATTAAACTAGATATTAGAATCAATTGTGCTTCAATAAAAACATTTTACAAGTAATTTTAGTGCATAAAGTTTTATAAATACCTAAAATATAATATATATTTTCAATCATAAAACAACTATTAATTTATTATAAAAGACAAAATATTTTAAATGGCATTAAAAAGAATTGTGTTCATCACCAAATAAGCTTGGAAAATGTACATCAAATATTCTTGATTAATATTATATAAAAATTAATGATAGTCAAAACATTTACTGTAAGACCCTTTGTAACAAGACAAATGTATTAAAATTAGGACATATTTAATATTCCATTTAAGATTATCAGGCTCATGAAGAATGATTAAATATATGATCATAGATATAGTTTTTATATTATTCACTTATTTTAATCAACTTAAACTGATGATGCATAGTTTATTTAATATAATTAATTGAAACAAAATAAGGAAACAAGTTTTTGAAAAGTTTTTGCCAAAAGTAAGTTAAGTTAATTATCAATAGTTAAAAAGTTGTTTACAAATTGATGATCCATAGATGTAATTCCCTTTCTCCTTATGCTACTATGTTACATGAGCAGTCACCATTTTATGACTAGTTTTGATGTAATTTTACATGATCCTCAGGTCTTTAATAAAGAAACAGTCAAAATATGGTTAGACCACAATGCAATAGAGTAACACTGGAGTGATAAATGTAAAAAATATGCAAAAATTGAAAATAGCCTTTGTTTAACAAGTAAAAGTTAGAAAAATAAAGTTGAGCATTAATAAACTTCTAACATAAAGGCATATTTACCAGGGTTTAGGTAGGGGGGGTATTGTTCCTCACTATCTGGTAGTGAATGAATGATTTGATGAAAAATTACATGATATGGAAAGACGTGACCGCTCACCAGCTAGAATATTAAACTAACAGACATTTTAGACAAAAGGAATGTGTGTACATACTCATAAGAAGTGTAGAACTGATATCTTATGTTTTAAGTTGTTGTGGAGTTGTACAATTTTACACTTCTTCTTGAGCTAAGCCCAAGGGAGTGATTTTTCAATTTGCAAAACAAAATTTTGAACTAATTTTATAAGGCTGTTTCTATGTTTTGTGCTGTGCTATGTATATGGTGATGAATTACTCAGTTTTTACCCTTATGTCTACCTGTCTGATTGTTACTGTGCCTAAAGAAAGTAGTACACAAGCATATGGCTATTCAAGTAATGTTAAGGTGAGCAATTAGTTGTTGATTGGAAATAAAGTTTACAGAGATGAAATAAAGTCTTTCTTTCTAGGGCTGCTGTAACATTAGTTTGGTGCAAATCTCTATCAAGTACACCTTAGTGCAAAAATCTTAAAAATGTTGCTTTAAATCTCTATGGGAAAGTTGGAGAGATTTCTTTTCGAATCATGGTTGAGTGTACTAAGTTTTTTCCCCCTAAATTGTTTTCTACTTTTTTTTCCACACAAAAATATGTACACTTCCTCATTGCTAACACATCCAGCATAAATAGTATATATGTGTAAAAACTTAACAGGTAGTGGGATGCAGTGAAAAACACATTAATTATATTGTCATTTCAAAGATTTTTTTTTAGTAAATATATGAATATTATTTTCTTTTCAAAAACATACTAATTTTTATTTTTAATATACATAGTTAAGCTCTAATAGTAAACATTTATTGTACTAAAGCTCGATTCAACTCATTTTCTAGGAGAAGCTTGAGCTAAACTCAACTAAAACAACATTCCTAGAGACTCTTAATTTATAGTGATGATAGTTAAGAAATGTATCGGTACTTTCAAATCTAGAAATAGGGATGGGAATCTTCAACTCTGATTATTTACTAACCATCCTAAAAAATACACCTAGAAATACACATTTACTTTGAATTTCTGTCATTCTATGCTAATATTTACAATACTTTGAAGTTTGTATGCTAAAAATTTCTAGAAATTAAATAACATGTTGTAGTAATAACTTTATTTATTAACCGAGACCAAATCTTCCATATATCCTTAAAGTTAAACTTTTTTAAAGTGATATTTGATGTTTAAAACTAGATAGGTAAAATTACATAATCTTAATTATTTTTCCTATTCCAATGTAATTAAATATTCAGACTTTGATTTAATTTTAGGAATATATAATATATTCATTTCAACTTCTCTTCAAATTAAAAAAGGGGATGCTGTACACCCTTACTTACAAAATTCAAATTGTTCTACCCAAACCTCTGATAAATTCTTCTCACTTCACTCTGTATTCCTCCCCCCTCTCTTCATCCTATCATTGCAAGTGAAGTGTACAGAATATACGAGCCTACCATCACCTTACCCCAGATTAATTTCACCATAGAAATAATCTTACACAGGAAACTTGTAAAACCAGTCTATTTTAAGTTTTAATTGTATACTAAAACTCAAAATCCGAATAATCTTCACAGACATATTGTATTCCTTCATACATTATATGCTCTAACTTCTTCAAACACAACAATTATAATTGTGCCAGAATAGAACCAAAAATAAGATTTCTATTCTCTCAAAAACCAATCATCATAATAATCATCAACTGTTTATAGTTGATATTATGAATCATTTTGACCTCGGGTGAACCCTTCAAATCTGCATATCTCTTGAATATAAGGGTTATTCAAAATTTGATGATTTAAAAACATTTCTGATTCAAAATGAAACTATTCAAACTTTTGAATCTGAACTATTATTCTTAAAGCTTCTATAATGCTCGTGACCTGTACCATCACCATCAAAGACAATAATAGATTACAAGCCTTCGAAATGAAGTTTATAAGATCAATGTTAAGAAGAACTAAAAGAAACAGATTAAGGATTTTGACCAATAGGAAAGTTGTGGAAGCGAATAGAAGTGTGCTATAAACAATAAGCAGAGCTTGACTAAAGTGGTATGGACATCTACAACAAATCAACAACAGATGGAAGGCAAAACACTACTCTGAAATGTAAGTAAATGGGACAGACCAGTTGGAAGACCATAGATGCAACGGGTAGAGCATGTGAAGAAATACCTAAAAGAATGAGTACAAGATTGATATATTATCCATGAGAGTGAACTGTACAAAGACAGGATTAAATGGAAAGTGTTTACTAACCACACTTGGGAAACTGGAGTTGGAACATGATGATGCTTACTGTTCATCTCAACATCATCATAGGATAAAACTGACCCAAACCATTAATTTACAACTTAACGAGAACAAAATCAAAACTAACAAGGAAAAAAAAGATTTTTGGAAAGATAACCTCTTATGATTCCCATGTTACTTTAGCTTCATATTTAAGATTTGATCTTTTTAGACAAAATGAGGATTTGAATTCAAGATTCAGATTCTAGAAAAGGCAGATTCTAACCATCTCTACTAACTTTGTTCCAACATACATTTCTTTTAAGCATTTTAATTTGCTACACTTTTCAACCAGAGTGTTTTTGATAAAATAGATAAAATACTATTGCATTAAGTTATAGAAGTAGCTGAGCATATTCTAGCACATAGCATGTTATTCAGACACCTTAGCTCAGTTGGTAACGTGTCTTTCTACTGAGATAAGGGTTCAGGGTTTGATTCCTATCATTGCCGAAAAATGTATCATTGGTGAGATGTGGCTTTACCCTTTCATAGTTATGAATTAACGGCTGGGCATTGGGTCTGTTATAGTTTTAAGTTAGTTAATAAGTCGTGTGCTGTTATTATCAGTTGGTTCAGAAAGTGCATGTTAAATACCGCAAATGAAAATGAAAATGACATGCAATGTTAGTACTGGTCCTTTCCCATCTACAGTTTATTTTATCATACAAGTACTATAGATGGGTCTAATACAATTTTTCAAATACAAACCTCAAATTTACTACAAATCTTAAACAAGAATCTTAGAATATTTTATAAATTAAACATTAAAAAACAAATAGAAAAACTTACCAGAAAACTGTATGCCTCAAATTTCCAATTAAAAACACAAAATTATTAAATTTTTGGGTTACATCAGTCCCCTTATACTCTGACAATTTCATAATTATCTGTTTTGTTATGTTTTTAATTGTGAACTTTATAAGTGTAAGATTTATTATATTTGTAAGAAGGTACAGAAAAGATTGATAGAAACATATAAAAGGAACAGACAAAATATGGCCTTTACAATGAAAAGGAGGACACAGTTCACATTTTGCATTGCTGCTATTGGTCAAAGAGGTAATCGTTGCTTCTTGAAGATAATTGATCATTACCGACCATTCCCCCGACCTAGGTTTCATTCTATTGAAACTTGCAATGCAACTTCCTAAAAGAGTGTTATTATTATTAGCATCACATCTTACTACCCGTTCAGGTTATACACAATCTAAAACATATCTAAAAGAGTAAAAAAAAAAAAAAATTAAGGGAGAGAAAGAAAAAGTAAAATGGTAAAGAATGATTGGACATTTGATGAGAATATATTTAATATATTTCTATTAATAAAAACCTCTATCCACTTTATGAGGTTATTGTATTAGATTTTAAAGAAGGTACCTTCATCCAAATATAATGCAACTATCCCATAAGGGGAAAAGAGGTTTTCCTTATAGAGATATATTATTATAAGTGAAAGAAGTTTACTTTCCTACACTGGTGTGGCTTTCTTCATCAATTCTGATTTAGTTCAGATTAATTCTTTAGCTGTAAAAAATAGAAATTATAGCTAAATGAAAACAGTTATTTTTATAATGTGAATATTCACATTCAATTAAATGTTTAAAAACTCTTCTTTATACTCTTTTTTATGTGATCCTTTACCTGTGGACTCTATTCTTGTCAGGCGAACTTGCTAAGAGAGTCTCTCCACCACCAGTATGAAGCTGTCCGCCATAGAGTGAATACAAGCCATGTGGAAGAGTACGGGAACCTTGATATTGGAGCTCTTCACATCTCAGACTTCTTAGGATTCCACATGAATGGGCTGCCCGATGACATTCCAGCTGTACCCAAGGTTCAGGTGAAGAACCTCTACTATTCAGCTGTTAACACACTTGCAAAAGATTATTAAAAAATATTCACTTTTTCATATGTTTGGTTTTGATTTTTTTTTAAATAATTCTAAGAATTCCTATTCAAAATTATAAAATATTCCTTAATATCAGACCACTGATAATATTTTAATGTTATAAAAAATATCAAATATTTCATCTCTAAAAAAATACTTTTTACTAAAACAAGATTCCCCATTTTGTTTGAATATATTTTTATTATTTTCTATTTATTGTTTTTGTCTTATACGCAAGAGTATTATAAGTGGTCACGGTTCTAAGCCCTTACCTATTGACCATTTCATTTATATAATTATATTAGTTTGCCATTGTTTAGTTTATAAATTTAATACCATTCTTAAAATCCCTAAATTCACTATGTATGTAATAGGCTTGTAAGTGCTCAGTATTTATATTATTCAAAGCCATTTAATAACACTTTATATATCATTTTACAAAGTCTTCCCCTTAAGTTTATTAGAAACCATATTAACACTCTCAAGATACTGAGAGTACTAAACCTATAGTACATTGTTTTCCAATCAGTTAGGCCTATTTTAATAAATAGCCTTCAGCATCTTCAATGTATTATTCTTTTCTAGACCTAATTTAATCTCTATATTACTATCATTATAAGAAATTGTGGGGTTTAATGTTAATTATAAGTTGTCCAAATCATAACCAAAGTTTTAAGCAATATGTTTTAAATTTAAATTCATAACTTCGTTTTTAGGCCTTTAACTTTTAAATCTAGTAGTTTTCATTCTTGTAAAGTCTTTGTTGAAATTATAGCATCATCTAAATTTATTACTTTTACCTTTCATTTTTAAGCATTGTGCTTATTTATTTTATTTGTACCTGGAAGCTGTGAGATGCACCTATGGCTTCATAGGGGAAAGGGGAGGTTTGGAGTAAACAGCTAGCCAATCAGCCTATCACATTTTAGCATATGTTTTTGATACTATGTGGAAGGGAAGCGTCAGACGCAACACACTTGTCGATTAGCTTGCGAGCTATTAAGATGTACCCTTCCTTCACCTCTGACAAGACATCTTGTGAATGTGGGGAATGCCAGGCCTCCACCGTGGTTCGGATTCCACGTTAAACTGTAGGTCCTCCATTTCATCTCACAATCACCCTACCATTACACATTAGCGTAAGTGCGTATAACCCGAACGGGTAGTAAGACGCGGTGCTAATAATAATAATAATAATAATAATAGTAATAATAATAATCTTAAGCTGTATACTAAGAGGTACAAATAGTCGTTATTCATGTGTTTTCTTTACGGTGTTGAGAGATGGGTAGGAGACCACCATGTGGATAATTTATCACAAATATAACCATATAATGTCTTATCTTCAAGTACTATTTTTTTTTCTTTTCATTATGTAACTAGGGGTGCAAAATGTAACAAAATATCTTAACTTTTCTTTAAAATAAAACTTCAGAGCTAACCTCATAAATTTCAATTTCTTTAATCGACTAAGTTCTCCACCCCCACCATTATCAATTAACCCTAAGAAGCTCTACTGAATCCACTGGCTGCCGCGAACAAGATCCTAAGAAGAAGCTGGAGGGGAGGAAATTGGATAGGTTTGACTGGTTAGAGTATTTCAAACACTTCACTTCTGCATAATCATTTTCTGTTAATTTATTTTAGATTACAAACTATTTGAAAAATATATACAATACCCACTTTGGTGGCTTTATGGGCTAAGGTTTCACTCTTGCAATAGATTGGCGGGATTGACGGGAAGATTAGGGTTCAATCTTGGTCAAACGTACTGATAGTGGTTTTTCCCCAATATTTTCCCACTCTCAGTCTCTCCCTCTCTACATTGCAAATGAGGGTACACTTACTATAAATTAAACCTTCCTCATCCCTAACCCATTAGTGTAATTATCACATAGGATAACACAAACAAGTAGTTAGACAAAGTGCTTAAAAATATATAGTGATAAAGTTACTGGAGAGAGAAATAGTAACAAATAAAACTAATGAACACATTTTGACTTTTTCAACAAAAAGTGGAACACTGTTCATGTTTAATCCCTCAATAGGTTTTGTTCATAGCTAAATATGCAACTCAACTTCCTAAAAGAGGGAACACAGCTCATTCTCAATCCTTCAACCTAGGTTTTGTTCAATTAGAATTCTTCAGACGAGAGAGTTAAATATGCAACTCAACTTCCGAGAAGAGGTAACACAGTTCATGCTCAATCTCTCAACCTAGGTTTTGTTCATTTCAGGCGAGAGAGCTAAATATACAACTCAACTTCCTAAAAGAGGGAACCAAATAAAGAGGGGAAGAAAAAGAAAATTAGCAAATAATTATCCATATCATTGGGCACACTGACTAAATGTCAAGCTCAAATACTCTGGCTTACTGTTAACAGGAAGATCGAGGTTAATATCTCGGGCGGTTATACTGTGTTTGGTTTTCCCTAAAAGGTTTTTCATCCTCCTTCTTTGCAAATTTGGGTATATTTTCTTAAAATTTTACCTTCATCCATAATTGATCAGTGTAGTTAAATGTGTATAGCTGGGAGGAGTAGTAAGATGTGAGGGAAATATTCTAAAGAATGATAGAACATATAAAGGGAATAATGAACATAAAGGCTTAACACTGGAAAAAGGTAATTTAATAAAAATAAATACTGTACATTTCACACTTGTGTTGTAGTCTCTCTTAAACAAATTTCATTAAAACGTTTTTACTGGACATGTGTACCACCATCATCATAAACTGTTTCTATCCTGTGGCTGGGTCAGTTTAGTAAGCATACCTCCATCTCCCTGTATACTTTCTGTTATCTGATCCTCCCATCTCTATCTCTTTCTTGGCCTCCTTTGCAGTCTTTTTCCTACATACAGTACTTCATTTCCAATATTTTCTTTGGCATCCTATCCTTTTCCATTCTAATTACATGCACCCATACCATCTCAATCTTGCTTCATCTACTATTGTTATTTATCACCGTGTCTTATTATCAGTTTGGGCTATATGGCACTTCCTCTATTATCTCGTGTACTTATGTATACCAATATTTGTAAAATAAAATGAATTAATGCCTAATGACTTGGAAATGTATAATAAGACAGTGTGAAAACACTATACAATAATGTAAAATAAATTGATAGTGAAGAAAGCCAAACCTGAAAGGATATCTAGGTTAGGTCTAATTAGAAACAGACAAAGAGAGAAGTTTATTTTTATCTAGGCCTGACCCAGGTATCCTTTCAGGTTGGCTTCCTTCACTACCACTTAGTTTACATTATTGTACATTGTTTTTACACTGTCTTATTTATTTATTAGCACCGCGTCTTACTACCCGTTCGGGTTATACGCACTTACGCTAATGTGAAATGGTAGGGTGATTGTGAGATGAAATGGAAGGACCTACAGTTTAACGTGGGATCCGAACCACGGTGGAGGCCTGGTATTCCTCACATTCACAAGATATCTTGTCAGAGGTGAAGGAAGGGTTTGGTAATCAAATAAATCTGTGCCGGGACCGAGGATTGAACCTCGGCCGCCAGCACAGAAGTCTGACACCTTACCCCTAGACCACCAGGTCACCCTCACTGTCTTATTAAATATTTGTAAAATGTCTTACAGGATTATGTGAACAACCGCAATGCTCAAGTTGCCCTTCTGCAGAAAAAACTGGAAGCTTCACGAACCCCTAAAGAAAGAAGTGCCATCAAATTTGAGATACACAAGCTGCTGAAGGTAAAGCATCGGCTGGTTTTATGATGGTTGTAATGTGTGAAAGTGAAAACCTTTACTGCAGTTTAGTCAACTACAAATAGGCATACACACAAAGTGATCATTTTATCTTCAAATCTAATATCAGAGTTAATTTTTTTTATCAACTTCAGACATTAACTTTCCCAGACTGATATTATTTTTTCTCTTTGAGCTTTGATTTTGTTCACATTTTATTCTTTAGTTGCTATATAAAATATAAGTTATAAGTACTAAATAATTAAAATTTGTTGCTCTAATGTGAATTCACATTTACTTATGGCTGAGTATTCATAACACTTAGTTAATAGTAAATAATATGTAGCATGTAGTTCACAATTCATAAGAAAAATACAATTATTAAAGAAATGTAGTGTACTTAAATCATTTATCTTTTATTAATAAGATTTGACCTTATCTCTTTGCTCTACTAGATAAGGTTTTTAAGAATAATTCACATAAGCATACACTCAGAAAACAACGTTCATTAAACTGTATACATTTTGAAAAACCAAATCAATCTAATTTAGTGGTGCTTGTGTTATTAACTCAAATTTGATATTTATATGGTTCTGATTTATTATTGTCATGAATATTATGGTAGACCTATTTCTCCACAACATAATTTATAGTGTAATAGTTTCCCTTTTTTGTAAATCATATTTACATTGTGCCAACTGTGTTTCTAACAGTTTTCCTTTAAATTCAAAATGGAGTAATCCAGTGTTTGTGTTATCTGTAGTATCTTCTTTCTTCTTTGTATTTTATAAAGGTAACAATGCCGAAGTATTATTCTATTTGTGTTAAAATGTATGTATGACTATAGAAGACAGAGGAAAGGAAGTAGATGTCACCTTTGTGCATTGGATTCTTTCCACATTTTCCCTTTCTCCCTAGGTGTGCTTTCTTCATCAAATTTGCTCTTATTAGTTAATTTTTCCTTTTTATTTAGTTTTATCAATTTCCTTTATTATAAAATCATTCATTCATTTTGAAATTCAAGAATTAAGACCAGTTTAAGGTGGACATTGTCTAAAAAAAAGGTTCTTATAACTTTATTTGTAATCCTAACAGTTTTTGTATAATCTCGAAGTGAAATGTTTAACATATGTTTAACATTTGTGGAGTTTCCCCTTCAATTATTTTCCTATCACACCCAGGCTACGTGACGTTCGGAGTTGTTAGGTTTGGGGACTATTTTCATATTTTCCTAGAATACAATCACCATGAAAAATGTGGTAGCAGCCAGCTATCAGAAGCATTAAAGAACTGCCAAAAAATATATATATTTTTTTGGGAAAGTTTTGACTGCCAAAAGTGACAATAAATCAACATAATATGTCTATAATATTAGTATATAATATTATTATGGTCATTACAAATCATATGGTTTGGCAAATGTCATCAGAATTTCTCGATTAATAGTATGAAAAGTGTTAACATATTATTGATATAAAATCAATTAGTTAATTTGGAATTGCAAACTATTGAACTTTGCTAGAAAATAATAATAAAAAAAATTCTACGAAAAGCAGTGCCAGAACAGCGTTCCCCTGCCTTCCCACTCCACTACACTCCTGATTAAAAAGGATATATATTTGTTTATAGCTCAAAACTTATTGGTTTTATAAAAAATATATTGCAAATAAAAGATTTTTACATTTAATAGTACTACAACTTTAAAATTATAAGTTATTACGATTCTCAAATAGTCGCAGAGGAAAAATTGAAAATCTCCCCCATATAAAGTATCCTCAAAGTCATGTTCATGAGAAAATGCCCGCATATCACCACTCAAGTCAGCAAAAGACTTGACCTATAGAGAGTGCGAAAAACTTGCTACTGAAGTAAAAAATACTCTGAGTGATGCAATTGCTGCAGGCGGTTCAACACTGAAAGATTATGCACAGCCATCTGCATCTGCTGGATACTTTCAAAATAACTTTTACGTATATGGTAAAGCTCAAAAACCTTGCAAGATCTGCAACAATATCATAACACTTATACGACAAAATGGCCATAGCACTTATTTTTGCAATGCGTGCCAGAATTAAGATTTTATTTTTTGATATGATATTTTCACCTGAGAAAGATCCGTTTGATTTGTTTTCAAAGTGGCATAAAGCAGTACTTAATTCTCCATGTAAACAACCAACTGCAATGACGCTAGCAACTTGTAGCAAAGAGTGGTATTACTAAAGGAATATAGCAAATAAGGTTTTGTGTTTTTCACTAACGTAAACAGTAAAAAAGGGAAAGAATTGACTGAGAACCCCAAAGCTGCGTTAGTGTTTCATTGGATAGAATTTGCTAGGCAAGTACGAATTGAAGGAGAGGTTAAATTTCTAAACGATGAAAGAATTGACAAATACTTCTCTTCTCGAGTGCGTGATAGTCAAATTAGCGCATGGTGCTCAAAGCAATCGAGCATTCTGAAAGATTGGCAAGATTTTGAGCAAGCTATAAAATTGAAGGAAAAAGAATTTTACAATATACAAGTTTCTTGTCCTGACTTTTGGGTGGGATCTTGCGTAATCCCAAAAGTAATTGAATTTTGGCAAGAAGGTGAATATAGGAAGCATATTAGATTTAGATACACCCTTGTTGAGGGAAGCGATTGGAAAATAGAACAACTATATCCCTAGCTACATTCGTAATCAAAATCATTAGCAAATTTCACGAAAATAGATTTATTCTCTTTTTGTCTTTCAATAAACTAGCCTTAAATTTAGGGTTAGATATCTAATTCTAAAAACACCTCAGGTGGTGGAGGGGACCCCAGATACAAAGTTTTAGCCCAAACATTAAAATGGTTTCGGTTCTATCCCAAACCAAGTTACTAACAGTCAGACGGCATTGCGGAAACAACATTATTTGTTTCAGGGGTTTATGAAATGTCGACATTTATCAAAATCTCGATTTAAAATTTTTAATGATCACAATATTTTCACTCTGGGGTGTCGAGACAAAGTAAATATTAGTTTACAAAGTTTAGTTACCCACAGCCATTGCTTGACTTTGGTTTGATCGCAATTGATGGGGAGGTAGAGGTTCGAGTCTCATCTCCAAAAACTGAAGATAGTTTTCCAATTAAATGTGTGTATATATGTATATGTGTATATATATATATATATATATATATGTATATGTATGTATTAATGTGTAATGTGTATATTAAATGTATATATATACCTTTAATGGCTTTCCAAAAATGATTTATCCCTCTGGTTTTTCCATCTTTACTCCATGCAAATGCAGGTTCACTTCCTCTTAGCTACCTTCCTCATCTCTACCCAATCATATTAAGCCGTTAATAGCCTTTGTTCTGAACATAGCAATAAAAAAGAAAAAACTTGGTTTTGGATGGGCTATAATCATATTATAATAATAAATTAATGATTTTAAATGGAAACTTGGTTTAGCAAGTTTTATTTAATTCAGATTTTTTTAAATTATAAAATACAATGTTCTTGTTAGTATGGTGTTCGAAAAAAAGTTAACAGTAGGGTCTATTTATAAAATGAATTAGGCGTACAGTATGTAAATTATATATAATTGAAATAAAATTTTAAAAATTGCAATTTTTCACCAACTTTGGTTGTCTTTTTCTAAATCATTAATTTTTTTAAAGATTTTTCAATTTTTTGTATCAGGCTAGCACTTAGAACAAAGTGTGTTTTTCACTTTGTTTCTTGTATCTTCTGTAAAAACAAATTTTGTTGCACTTATTTTAATTCTAACCTCCTTATACCATTTATTTAAATAATTAGTATAAGTAGTGACCGTAAAAACCATGTCGCTGAAATTACAAAAAGAAATGGCTATATTTGTTTAAATATAGGGAAGAAAATATATTTTCCCAGAAAAATTATACTTTGACAGGAATTTGAGCCCTTGTTCTTTGACTTTGAACGTCATGCTATAAAACCCCAAGATTGCGGCTCAAAACTCGGCATCACACCTTGAAGAGTATAATGATGATAACTTGTCTTTTGTTGAGTAGCAAGCAACCAAGTTGAATGGATTTGGAGAGGCGGAGGGGGGCTGCCTGTGGAATGAAAAGGGGGTAGTATAAAGGGGCTGAAAGGGGTCGATGTGGTGACTGCCATAACTACAACAGTGCACCTCTGGTGAGGTGATAATACATGGAAATACTTGGAATAGTCATTTGCAAAACCTTGATGTTCATACGAAGCTTAATGCAGATGCTTAATGCAGATGCTTAATGCAGATTCTTAATTGACTGCTCCTCTATTGGCTGATGATTGGATTGGCATCAACCCAGCCCTATAAAATAGTGTATTTTACCCATTTATGCTTTATATTCATACTGTATGACCAAAACATTCTGTAATTACAGCTCCGTCACCATTTGGAGAGTGTCGTGAAGAATATTGCTCTAAAAGTAGTGGGGAATGATGAAGGTCTCGTCTACCCTTTGGTGTCCTATAGACAAAGACTCACCAGGGATATTTTCCAGTGCTACAAATCAGTCAGTCAACATTTCTCTCATAGCTGCTTTAATTTGTCTAAGGTAAGTTTTCTTACCACACCGATGTATTCAATCCTATCAACTTTAATCTCCTCTTATGAATTAATTTTTTTTTAGATTTTTCTAGCTATGTAAATAGTTAAACTAATTTATTAAAAGTATCCATTTGCCCATCATTAAAAATAAAATAATATAGTGTGTTAATTTTAAATATAATTTATGTTTTACATACTATGAAAAGTTAGTTAGTAAAGCTCTAATGATAAATATAAATTAAATTGAGTTATTATCGATTGGAATATTTTTTAACTAGGTAAATTTTTAAAAATTATGACAACATTTTAAAATTGCAATTTAAATATTTTGTTTGGATTAGTGTTTTGGTTTTTTATATTGTAGTACTCAGAAAAGGTTATTTTTCCATCATCCAAGATATTTAATTTACCTAGTGGGATAGGGATTGGAAATATACATACCTCCACTTGTGGGGAGGAAATGTACCTGCATTTGTAGGACAGGAGAGTAGAAAATTATTTAGGGATAACCAGCTGGAATTCATATCACAACCTTCTTACTACTAGCAAATCAGACCAGATTAACTGAATTTTTGCCTAATGGCTTGGAAATATATAAGACAGTGTAAAAACACTGTACAGTAGTGTAAAGCAAGTGACACCCAGATATAGTTGGGTTAGGTCTAGATAGGGACAAACACACTTCCCGCTTCATTTATTCTTACATTTTTAACACCTGCCTCGGTGGCGTAGTTGGCTAACACACTAGTCGTGTTGAGCTTGACTGCTGTGGATGGGAAGATTGAGGTTCTAATCTCGGTCGGGTAAACTGGGGCTGGTTTTTCCTAAATAGTTTTCCACTCTCCCTCCACGCAAATGCTGGTTCACTTCCTCTAATTCAACCTTCCCAATTCCTAATCCAATAGCATAATTAGTACTTAAAGCCTATAACCTGAACAGGTAGTAAGACGTGGTGCTAAATAATAATAATACATTTTTAACACTTCCAACTTCTTTACATGTTCACATTTACAGATCGTATTAATTTTCAGAATTATCCCTTTTTCATATATACTATAAAGACATATATAAAGAACACATAAAATTACTTTACATCTATTATTGTTTGTGGCCTAGGTCATTTTTCCACTCAAGCCATACATTTTCCACTACCGGCTTGCTAGGCCTGTCATAGCTTCATATACCTTATAATCTATCTTAAAACTAGGACAGGCACAACATCCATTCCTCGCCCGTTAATTTATCAATGTGAAAGGGTAAACCCACATTTCACCAATGATACATTTTTTGGCCATGCCATGAATGGAATTGGGGACTCTTAGCTCAGTAGACAGACACGCTACTGACTGAACTAAGGTGTCATTTTTCACTATTACTTGCTTTACATTAATGTATGATGTTTATACATTGTCTTATTATACAATGACTAGATAAACTGACATTTGTAGTCTGTGGGTTCTCCTATATGGGTCTTGTAAAATAGTCATATTAATATTAATTGTCGAATTTTAATATCTTATGAAGCTTTACGAGCATCAAATTAGTCTAAAGTTGTGTTTTTATAAAATACAAGAAAATTTCTCACAACCTAAAGTATAAAAAAAAACAAATTGGCTGTCCTCGAATTGTAGAATATTTAATACAACTCTTTATCTTCAGTCGATATCTAATACTAATCTAAATTACAGCTTTTGTATGTAAAGTCTCGATAATCTGATAGGGATGGGGCATAGACTACCTCGGACTATCAAGAATTCGGACTATAGGGAATAACACAGGAAAAATTAGCAGTGAAAGGTAAATAAAGCAAACACATTCAACACGGGCGGCACTACATTAATGTTAATGAAGTTTTAATTTATGGTTTTATTTTTAACACTCATTGAGACGGGAGGAGGGGTCATTTCTTGAAAACTCATTAGTAACCAACCCCTCCTTACATTTCACAACACACTACTTTTTAGAAACGTTTTTTTATTTGTTTGGCTTGTATCTAATGAAGCCTTGAACTTCTGAGACTTGAAATATCATGACTACTGTATTGCCTTTGTTATTTTGAATTTGATAGTGGCTACAACTTTAAATAGTCTTCAAATCTAATTTAAATTAAATTTATTTTATTTACAGAACCCATACACACTTGGCCAACTTTTTGTTTTCGTGAACCTATGCAGGAACCAAGAAGGTAATGAGAAATTAATTTTGGCAGCTATTGATGGTATCTGCTTAGCCAAGCCTAAGGTGGAAGGCATCATTTAAATAATTAATCTTGCCTAATATATTGGTGATATATTATTCCAGGCTTGCATATAGTCTTACTTATACTTAAAAAATATTGCGTATTTATTCAAATGCAAGACATTCTCAAGTTAAGGGTTTTTTGGGGAAAAATTAATATTCAGGTTTTTTGTTTGTATTTCTTATTAATGTTAAGAGAGAGAGGTTTATGTGAACAAGTCTTTTAAAATACAACAAATAGGTGTGTGAATAGTGCTGTTTTTAATATGAGCATTTTTCAGATTAAATAAGTTAATACCATGAATAATGTTTATTGAGTGACCAAAAATTACTAATTTTTTTAAGATACATTTTTATATCGAATTTGTTATAGTGCTTTCATTAAATACTAATGTCTTATTTATAAATAAAACCAATTTTATCTTATGTCTGTCGATAAAAATAACTTTGAACCGATTTTTGGGTCTGAGATAGCTTATCAAAGGATATATATAATCATTTTTTTGTGTATTTTATAGTTATTAATATCTAGTTTCTGAGAATTCTTCACATAAATTCTCTATGCATTTATTTAAAGAATGTACTTTTTTTAATTAAATATTCACACATCCCTAAGTACAATCTTTTATCACACCTACAGTGCTTATGCTTGACCCACAAATCAGTAGCTTCCTCTCTTGTAACATTTGTGTCATTTGTTACCTTGATAAAGATATATATTCTTAAATCTTTTATTTGCATATTTATAGGGCTGGGCCAAAGTCCACTCTTTTGACTGAAAGCAAGGCCAAATAAAAATTTGAATATTTTTTAAAAATATTTCATGTTGGAAAAAATATATATTGTGCATATTAACGGTGAAAACATGAACAATAGTACTATTTTTTTCAACAATAAAATCTAATTATAATATCTTTTACATAATACAGTAATGTACCACCCCCTCTTCTTTTCTAATACTCCTCTCAACAGCGTTACATGGTTTATGGAATACCACCATTCCTGTTCTGTAAAGTTACAATGTAGTCCAGTTTGAATTTACATATATTTTGATTCTAATGTTTTTTGACAAAAATGTTATTAGTAGCCGGAAGTACATGATGAAATGTATTTAAATAAAAAGCATATGACATCCATACAAGTTTTAACAGGTACTCGAATATATCAAAGCACATTATTGATAAGAATAATTAATTAGTATTTCTTGACTTTGTCTTATAGTGAGGATTAATTATTTTCTGTTGAATAGAGCTCACAATTCTATGTTTAATAAAGCTCACAATGTTATTTTTTATTGCTATTGTTATGAAATAAATAATGCATACAGTTTATATGTAATTATAATATATATATTTAATTTTTAAACAGATATATCTTTATTAATGTGTGTTACAATGTATATATTATATAATCTCTACATACATTCTGTCTAAAACATTGAAACAGTGTACAACATGACATTAGCTCTTTGGTGTGAAACTAGATAAAAAGTACTATATCCATACAGATTGCCAACTGTTCAAAGTGGTGTGATAAGAACTCGGGTAGGAAATGTTGCATTTTATTATTTTAGAGGGGTGTGCGAAGTCCACTTTTTTGATTCAAAGTGAAGTCGAGTTGGAAATGGGAAATATTCTCGAAGCCGAATCTAAGTTCAAATATTTTTCTATTTAATTTTGATAAAAAATATTATGTTGACATTAAGTATATTTATTTAACATCAAACTAAATCTTACATTTTTTATCACTTATATTTGTATCTTATTCCCAACATATAAATGTTATATTTACATTACCTTTATATCAAAAACACTTTTATGTATACAGCCTGAGTGAGTAGTTAAAAAAATACATGTATTTTATTTGATATAATTGAATTTGCCCTGCATGGAGTTTCACTAACCATTCATACCCAAGATAGAATTAACAAAACATAAAGAGTTCAAGAACAATGTTCTAGAAAAATATGAGCTTGAGTTAATTCAGTTTATAGGTTTGAGAAGTCCATTTTTACCAAATTTTAGTTTTTCTGTTTTACAAATCAACAAAAAAATTTTGATTTAAAAAATCCATTTAAACATATATTTAATATATCTTAGTATTACTATTTTAAAAATCAACCAGTTAGCTTCTATATTTTATTAATCCATTTAAATCTTGCCTTGTGAATTACTAAAAGAAAATATGGTTCTGATTTTGAAAGTGCATGTGTCTATAGCAAATCTTGAAACTAACATGACCTTGATGAAAGTAATTTTACTCATACATTATGTATGAAAAAAGTGCATTGAGAAAAAAATTTTGTAATAAATAAAATGATATGATATTAGGAAAATTGTAGAGCACAAATAAAAGTAAAAACACTAACACACATTTACACCCACTTTGATATTTCGATGCTATTTTAGCATTTTTCTCAGGAAGTAGTAGTAATTAGACTGTATGAGTAATGTATGAGTAATTTTACTCATAAATTAATTATTTATGTATATGTATACAATAACCAATTTTCTTGTAGATTTTATGCAAGTTTTGTTGTTGTTAAATATATAAGATTTTATCTAAATAAAGAGCAATTTTCGTTTAGAAGTAATCACTATTTGAGTAAGTCCTTTTTTAAAAAAAAATTAAGTAATGTCATGTTCCTTGTACATGCACTAAACTATCTCTCAACTCTGCCTCTAGCCTACACATTAGCAGGAGTTTGAATTGAACATACTTATTTATGTAGTAAACAAATGAAATGGCTGTGTGTGTGAATTTTAAAATATTAAAAAAATATTTTCAATATTCAAGAAAAACTTCATAAGTCTAATTAAACACGCTGAAAATAAAAATACTCATTTATTTTAATCTTCACTCTCAAGAGGAATAAATTCAGCTTCAGTTGGTATCAATCACTGTTTGTGAACAAGGCAGTTAAAGGTTTAATGTTATGGCCGTTTTAAAAGTCAAAGTGTTCAAGGAAATTTTCCCTATTCTACCAAGAAAATAAAGCAAACTTGTTCTAAAACTCAAAACGATAAAAAAATATTTTATTTCTTGATGTAATTTTGATTCACTCATATTTGATATAAAATATAATTGTAATATAATCACTAGACTTTGAAGAGCAGACAAAGCTTCGAATGGATGCCAAAGCCAAATATGGGTTTGAATCGAATACAAAATACACCACGATTCCGATTCGGCTTCGAATTTTTTGAATCTTCGCACACCCCTATTATTTTTTACGGTAATATACATCCCATTCACTGTAGTTCAAATGACTTTGGTCTATTATGTTTAAGGAAACCAGTTTTTTGGATTTAAAAATAATAATATGTTGATGTATTAATTATTTGAATAAAATTTTTTGTTTGTCTTATGAATGTTCAAAAATTGTTTATTTAGTGGCATAGCTAGCCTTAAATTTTAGAAATGAATTAAGAAGGCCCACCTGAAGCAAAAGGAAATATCATTTTACAGCGGTGACCTCTTCCTTTCTTCAATCATCTTTACTAAAAAAAAAAGTGACAAATTGAATTCATATTTCATCCTTTTGATCTTTATCAAACACAAAGTTGGATCAGATGCAAATAACTGTTAAGAGATTATCGAATGTCTTAAGGTGTATTAAAAACAAACCATTATAGTAAACTATTTTTGGTCATTAATTGTTTCTAATCTCTTGCCAAACATTGTAATCTTTCTATTCATATATTCATACAAAAATGAGGTGAGAAAGGACTAATCCTAATTAAGATACAAAATATTTCTTAAATACATGGATAAACAGATAGTGAGCCTAATGGTAATTAATTTACCAACAACAGTTAACTTCACTCTTACGTATAATAAGACAGTGTAGAAACAGTGTCCCATAATGTAAAGTAATTAATAGTGAAGGAAGCCAATCTGAAAGGATAGTTAGTTTAGGCCTGGATAGAAACACAAACACTTCTATCTTCTTTTCTTCTTAAATGTTTACACTTCCCACTTCTTCACACTTACACATTGTTTTGCATTTTTGGAAATATTGTTTTTTCATATTTAGAGACACATTAAAAAACACAGAACACAAAGAAAGATAGTATGTTATGGAACTACATGCCTCTAGAATAATTTGAAATGTAACTAAAAACTTAAAGTGTTGCCAAATTGATATAACATAATGGAGGCTTGACTAGATAGATAGCTTGCTGAAAAATTAATAATAAAAATAACTTGAAAACCAACAAAGACTATACTTAAAATAATAATACTTAAACACAATATGTTTCTATCCACCTTTCCTGTACCTTCTTCCAAATATAATTTCCTATCTATGTGTTCTTTCATTCTTTACCATTTTCCTTTTTCTCCTCTTTTGTGTTTTTTTGGTTTTCTCTTTTAGGAAGTTTTGTTGCGCGTTTCACGCTCCTCCCTGATGAGTTCCGATAGAATGAAACCTAGGTCGGGGGATTGGGCGGTGACGATCAATTTTCTTTAAGAGACATCCATTAACTTCTTTGTCCATTGGAAGCAGTGTAAAGTATGAACTGTGTTCTTCTTTTCATTGTGTAGGCCATATTGTGTTTGTCCCCCTTTTATATGTTTCTATCCACCTTTCCGGTACCTTCTTCCAAATATAATGCAATTGCCTCATAAAGCGAAAAGAGGTTTTACTTATAGAGTTATTTAAACACAATAAAATAATTTAAAAGATAATACAATATAATAAATAAAAAATATTTTAAAAATTATTATAATTACCATTATTAAAATTATTATAATTATCCCCATTATTAGTATTATTATAATCACTATAGATATGTGTGTGTGTTTTTACTAATTTTTAAGTTTTTTTTATCTTGGATTTAAACCAGGTGGTAGTCTGGATTTGGTAACCCATTTATGTGCGAAATCCAGACTATCCTTTGGTTTAAATCCGAGGGGAAAAAAACTCCACATTATTATAATAATACTAAAATTGGTGGTGATAATAATAATCATAATAATAATAATAATAATAATATTAATACTATATTTTTAATGGTAATGTTAATAATAACTTTTAAATTTATTTTTATTTATTATATTTTAATATCTTCTAAATTATTTGTTTTTAATTATAATTATTTCAAGTATAGTCTTTGTTAGTCTTAAAGTTATTCTTATTATTAATGTCTCAGCAAGCTATCTATCTGGTCAAACCTCCATTATGCTACATCAAATAGGCAACACCGCAAGTTTTCAGTTATAACTCAAATTATTCTATAAGTATGTAGTTCTAGTGATGGGCAGAATCGAGTGATTTTAAGAATCAAATAATCATTCGATTCTTTGAAAAATAATCGAATGAATCGAAAAAATCATTCGAATGATTTTGAGAAGTAGTCAAGAGTCGGTAATAATCAGATGTTTACTACTTCTAAAAGTAGTTACTAGTTGCTGGTTTTGCTTTGTGCTACTATTCTCTTCAACATGCTGTCGGCTCTCAAGACACGCATTCCTTTGCATTTGCAATTCAACACTTTTCTATTATTGTATTTAGTTCCTTGTTTCGGTGTCAAAGACCAAAGTACAGGCACAACAAATAACTAAACAGTGAACGCATTAGTCTCATAAGTACCCTCGCCATTAATAGAAATACTTTTCCGTAAGAATCATAGCAAAAAAAGAACATACGTTTCCATTTGTATTTAAGAATCGAGATAATTGATCCACTAATATTTCCTAAACATAAACAATTATAAGCTTAAAATCCTATTTATAAATCGGTTAAGTGATGACATATTTTCTACTTAAATTCCAGGCGGAATATAATCAATTGATTCAGATAATCAATTCGAAAATATGTCATCACTTACCTGATATATAAATAGGATTGTAAGATAATGGTTTTTTATGTTTAGGAAATATTAAAGGGTCAACTATTTCGATTCTTAAACACGAATGGAAACGTATGTAAGTCAAACAACAATTTACTACCCGAAAATGGCAACATAAGTTTGCTGTATAGTGATATTTTTTCGAACGGTTATAAGAATGTAAAATTATTTTAATGAATACAATGATAAGATTATATGAATATTATGGCAGGGGACTGTTTTATTGCATAAATAAAAAATATATATCTATTTAATAAATTTGATTCAACTTTAAAAATGCATTATCTCACAGCCCGTTTAGGCTATTAGCCTTTAGCTACACAATGGGGGTGGTATTAGAAATGTAAAATTTAAAGGAAATGTACATGCGTTCACATAGAAGAAGAGTGGGAAGCTCTTTAAAGAAAAAACTCAATAAACAAGGGGTGGATCTAGGATTTTCTTGAGGGAATAAGAGGTGCCAATGCTCGCAATGGACAACATTAGAACAATAAAAACTCGCCTGGATGGCTGCATGGCTTAAGGTGTTACACTCGCACTAGAATAAGTGTCGATGACGGAGAGATTGTTGTGCGATCACGGTCAGGTGTACTCCAGGTGGTTTAGATGGTTTTACACTCCCGCCCTCTTCATGCAAATACAGGTGCACTTTATCTATATTCAGCCTTTCTTATTAGTATAATTAGTACATAGGTGTATAACCCGAATGGGTAGTAAGACGCGATGCTTAAAAAATAGACTAATAAAAATTAATTTTTTTTCCTTAAGGGGTTACACCCCTCCCAATGTATCTTCCTCCACTGAGTATACCCAGCAGAGGTTTGAACCCCACTCTACTTATAACAAACAAACTAGATTAAATGGACCTGATATTAATTTAGTCCACGTAACCAATGATTTGGCTGAAATATAAAAAGGAATTATTATTATTATTATTAAATTAATATATTTTAAATAATAGTACATGGAATCAAAATATTATATTCTTATTTTGTGTGTATTGATTTTTAATAAATTTTGTCCAATGAAATTATTTTACTTATAAAATCAAATAAAACTTATCACAAAATGATTATAGCTAAATTATTATGGAGAGTTCTATACTTCCCTTAAAATGTAAACCCCCTACATCTTATCATTGAGATAAAACCCATAGCTTTGACTCCTGTAAGTAGATTTAGTCTTCTTCGAATTTTACTAACCAGAAATAAAGGCTAATGCTGTTTTAATCTTCAGTCCACTCCATTCACTTCAGAAACTCACGTCAGATTTATTTAGTTCATGTTTAGCGGTAAAGTTAGAAGTGTGAATCTTTTTAGTTATTTGGTTCAAATAAGTATAAAAGTTTTTTGTTTGAGCTTTTATATTAATTAAGTTCAAATACGTACATTTATATACTTTGTGTTTGCACTTTTATAGTTATTTTTACTAACTTTATTTTATATTATTAATGCAAAGGGAACTATTTAGTCATTAAAACAATAATTGATTCATTTTAATCATATTTTGTTAATGTTATTATGTATCGAGGTAAGAAAAGATCAATTGTGTGGGCATTTTTTGAGAAAAAGGATAGCAATATAATTGAGTGCTCTGTGTGCAAAAAGGAGTTTAAGTTTCAAGGAAATACCACAAATCTTCACCAACATTTGAAGCGAAAGCACCCCACTTTTAGATGAACTACAGGACGATCTTGCAGCACAGCCATCTTCATCCAAATATATTGAAAAAAGAATATTTGTCGATACAGCAACAACATCAACGTGTTCTGGGATGTTTCAGGAAGGACCTATTTTAACAAAGAGGCCAAAACAGCTCGCATTACAAGGAGCTTTCCGGCGACAAAAAATACCCGAGGCAAGAAAAACATTAATTGATGAAACTCTTGTTGAAATGGTCGCTTTAGATTATCAACCCCTTTCAATTGTGGACAATGAAGGGTTTGGAAAATTTACGAATGCTTTGGATAGCCGATATGAGATTCCAAGCAGAAGAACATTGTCAAGGAGACTTTTCCCTCTATTAGTGGAAAAAGTTCGGGGAAAAGTTCAGAATATTCTGGATGGAGCATTAAATGTCACCTTGACTACAGATATTTAGACATCCATGAATTCCACAGGATTTTTAACAATCACAGCACATTGTATTTTTAATTATGAGCTAGATTCATTGGTACTTACCACGCGACAAATAGTTAGAAACCACACGGGGGAGAAGATTTTCTCCGAACTTTTGCAAACAATGAATGAATGTGGGGCTAAGAACAAAGTGGTAGCTATTGTAACTGATAACGCTTCAAATATAAAAAATGCTGTTGAACGCGTAAAAATTCCCCACCTCCCCTGTGTGGCACACACACTAAATCTTGTCGTACAAGACCCTACCCTACTTTAGAAGAAATTCTTAAAAAAATGCAGAGGGCTCATGACACACTTTAAGACCAGCACTGTTGCAAGTGACAAGTTGCGAAGTGTTCAGATTCAAATGGGGCAGCCGGAACTTTAACTTAAACAAGATGTTTCAATGAGATGGAATTCTACACTTTCTATGTTAGAAAGTCTGTTGGTTATTAAGGAACAGCTTTCAGGAGCCCTAGCATCCCTGCCCAATGCTCCTGCATCACTCAGTGCATCGGAATGGAACATTCTTTTACAATGTGTTCCTCTTCTGAAACCGATGGAATTAATGACAGCGGAACTGTCGAGTGAGTCTTACCCTACGGTTTCTAAAGTCATACCTATCGTTCGAGGGGTGCAGCACTTAATTAGATGCCAATCACCAACAAGTGAAGTGGCAATGACCCCTAAGGAAAGTTTAAGAGAAGGATTGTCGCATCACTTGCATCACTCGAAACCAAAAAAGTGGTTGCTACAGCAATAATTATAGACCCAAGGTTTAAAAAAACTGCATTTGGTGTGCAAAGTAATGCAACAGCAGCCCACACGTGGGTGAGTGAAGACTTGGAATCCCTCTGTAGGAATAACCAAGTTGAAGAGAGTGTGGTTGTTACTGGCGGGAATGTTATGGAGGCAACGTCTTTGAATTCTATTTGGACTCTTTTTGACACAAAACTAACGTCCAAGATAAAATAAAATTCTACATTAAGTCAGGAAAAACTAGCCTCACAAATAACTCCGAGACTCGTCCATCATCATCCACAAAAAGGTAAGTTTTTATTTGAACTGAGTGTACATTTAAAAATTGCTATCGTAAACTATTGGGTATTCATTTGTAGTATCGAAATGTAGATGTTTCCTTTACTTATATTCCATATTTATGATGCGTTTAAAAACGATTTTTGGAGAATCGGAAAAAAAACAGTAGTTTCAAATTTAAATATTGTAACACACAAATATTTTACTGTTCTTAAAAAATTAGGTGGCATATTCAAAACAGGAACTTAAAAAAAAGTCGCAACAGAAAAAGAAACAATCTACGTAGTATCAATAGTTACAATATAGCAAAATAATCTAATCATTTTGTAACTTTCATTCGAATTATTTTTGGCTGCTATTTGATTTTAAACTGTACAACCAGTTAAACTTCTTATTAAATTAGCCTTGGAAGCATTTAAAAGCATAAGGTCGATTATTGTGTGGCAATGGGGACAAGTTATTGAAAATGAACCTAATAGAAATGAAGACCTGTATAGAGATAGCCTAGAAATATTCAAAACCATAAGGTCGATTTTCTCTAGTGCTTTGGCAAGGGAGTAGTAAATGAATGACTAGGTCAGCTCGCAACGAGTCAGCTACTGTTTTCATTCGAATGATTTTTAAAGAATAGAATGAATCGATTCTATTCATCCGATTCTGCCCATCACTATGTAGTTTCATAACACATCTTTTGTGTTTAGTGTGTTTTTAATGTGTCCCTTAATATATAAAAAAAAGAATATATCCTAAAATTCAGAACAATGTGTAAATGTGGAAGAGTCAAGAAGTGGGAAGCGTAAAAGTTTAAGAAGAAAAGAAATGAAGAGAGAAGTGTGTGTTTTTCTATCTAGGCCTAACCTAACTATCCTTCCAGGTTGGCTTCCTTCACTATCACTTGCTTTACATCATAGTACATTATTTCTACACTCTTTATTTTACAATCATTTCCAAGCCATTAGGCACTAATTTATGTTTTTATAACCTCAAGCTTAGATGATTTTGATCGTGAGTTGTGTTTCTATTTTAGTTTTTCTTTGTATTTTAATAAAGTAAAAAAAAAGTGTAAATATTTATTAAATTAGTTTTGTCTATGTGACAATTCTTCCTTTATTCAATCTTATTTAGGAGAAGATGTCATCATAGTGAATTTGATTCTGCCTACTTTTGCAAGACAGCCCAGAGGGTTCATGAGGTCTGAGGATATAGAATTTTAGGGGGTCCTTTTATACCAAATAATTAATTTAATATCTCTTCTTGATTAATTTATAGGTACTAACATAATATTAAAACTATACATATGTAAAAAAAGATAAAGGTCTCTTTCCATTTTAAGCTATATTATTCTTATCTTCACAATGCTCATCACCTTTAAAATGGCTGATTTTAGAAAATAGGTAGAAAAAATTATACTGTATTCATGTGTCTTTGGCAAAACTTGCTGCTGTAAAATGGAGATGTTTATGTGTTTGGAGGCTCTCAGTGAAGCGAGGGTCTGGGGAAATTTCCCATTTTCACACTCTTATGGAGGGGCCATGCACTTTTGTCCTTTTTCCTCAGATGAGTCATTAGTAAACTTAGTAAAGTCTTTCAAATTTTTATATTTAAAAATATTATTTTAGAGCTCTGCCATCCTCTTTTCACTTTTTGAGGTACATTTTGGAAAAAGGTACAAGAAAGAAGGATAGAAACAAATAAATGTTTCTATCCCTCTTTACTGTACTTTCTACCAAAATATTAACTTTTTAATTGAGCTTTATTTATTATCATTATTATTAAACATGTTTTATTTATAGTCTGATGATACAGCTTTAATCTTGTAAAATAAATTGAATGTATTTTTTTTGTGGCAAAACATGCAGTTGTTTTATTAAAAAAATAATATTATTTATGTGATTATTTTTCCCTTTACTTCCTAAAGATTTCCGATAGAATGAAACCTAGGTCGAGGGATTGAAAGGAAGTGATCAATTTCCTTCAAGAATCAACCACTATCTCTTTGTCCAGTGGCATCAATGTAAAGTCTGAACTGTCCATCAATTTTCACTGTAAAAATGTATTGTCTTTGTACCATTTAATTTTTCCTCTCCCTCTTTTCTATATATTCTTCCCACTATAGGTTGCGGATAAACACCATGGCATTTTTTGTATAAAGGAAGACAAGATAATTTCTAAACATAAAATTTCTGTTGAAGCACTTTAAAGTTATTTAAAACACAATTGGATTTGTAAGTGTTTACATTTCTACAAGACTTCAATGAGCTAATAGACTTGGTAGGCATTGAGGATGAATACAAAAATACTTGACTTGAACATTGAAATGAGGATAGAAGAGCTAGGTCTACACACCAGAAAATTGTAGGCTTCAGAGTTTGTAATTTTTGGAGTAGGTACATCAGTCTCCTTCCTCAGCAGAAGAGAGAAAACCCCCGATAATTGTGTTTTAATTGTGAACTTTGAGGCCTAGAGTTTTTTGATGTGTAGGCCTTGCCCTTCTATCCTCCTTTCAATGTTTAATTTAATATAGCCGCTTGGCGCCATTATTCCTCCGTAAAAATACTTGACTAATATTTTCACCTCGTTACCTTTGTATGGCCATGACACACACAGACACACCTTCTACCTATTTTTATTCATTTAAACCTAATCTAGTAATATTTTTAACTAGCCAAAGTACTCGGGGTAACTTTGCTTCAAATAGACAGAAAATAAACTCTTCATTTTATTGATTCCAAACCAGTTTTTAATATATAAAAAAAAATCTAATCAAAAAGTAATGATTCCAGCTTCAAGTTGCACATGTTTGTGCATAGGGGCTACTAATTTTTCAACTTTCAGCCCTATGTGTGTGGTAGATATCGCACAATGTCATGACAGACAAACTAACTCTAAATTTTATCAATAAAGATGTTGAAGATATAATTTGACAACATTTCCTCATGTTAAATAACTTGATTTCCAAATCTACTCCTTTGTTATCAACAAAAAGGTTGCCAGCACTATTAAAACAATCTTTGATCACACACACACACTTTTTGAACAGTAGGAAAACAAAACTGAACTCTGCTCTCCGATTAAGGGCATCCATTAGATTTGAACTAAACTTTATATTTTAGACCTAAAACAGTTTCTTTTATCATAAAAATTACAGATTCCTGTCCATTTTTCCATAGTTTTATGATCATGTTAAATAAAGCTAATTTGATTTAAAATATTTCTCTTGTTTAAATAATATACCTATATGATATGCTGATGTTTGGAGATAATTTTAGAATATTGGAAGTTTGATTATAACTAAAGCAGTTTTTTATATAAAAGTACTAATTATTTAAATATTCACAACAACTTAAAAAGACGTGTATCTTATTTTATCTCTAGTGATAGTTTTTAACTGTGCTTTACGATCATTGTTTTAGGCTATAGCCACAAAATTTACCCATTATTAAAAGGGAATAATTTAAATCTTAGATTTCAGTGTTTTTAATAATATTAAAAACATTCTTATTTTCTTAAAATGTCATCAATTTAGAATCTTGAATTCTCTCAGTTTAATATTTTCACAACTTGGTCATTCATTCACAATTTTATCTCTATATTCTAATTTTTACAAATACTTTTTGTCTGTTTTTTCATCCTTTTGTGTGTAAATATAATAGTTATACCTTTTTTATCATTCTATTTTGATGTTTCTGATCAAATTGCATAAAGCATTTTCGTAGCCTTTGTCTACAACTTTAATGGCTCTGCATCAGATAGATTGTTGGACACTTTATGAAAGTGGAAAATATGATAATTCCCTGTTGTATCAAATCTTTTTACATCTATATTTTAATAAGTAGTTATCAATCGTTTTACTGAGGATTACATTGCCCATATTTCACAGCACACTAGGTATGTAATGTACTTAGCTCCAGGTATTGATGAGTTAAGGAAACCCTTACTTAGTAAAAGACGTACTTATAGTAAACTATCTTTTGTGATTAAAAACATGGTAGAAACACAATCAACTAAAAAAAATTATTTTTTTAGTTCAATATTTGTGTACTAAATTATATTTTATTTTCATAACACCACCTTTGAGCACCACTGAATAATTAACCAGTAACAAAGAGCTATTTGACATAAAAGTAGCAATAAACAATTTTGCACAGATGTTTAAATTTTAAAAGATACTACAAACTTGACTGTGATTAAAAAAATAAAAATAAATTGAATACTGTGTGATTTGAAAAAACACATGTCTTGCCAGGAGCTTAATTTTATTTAGTCACTACAACTAAAGGCCATTTAAAATTTGGTATTGGCATTACCGTTTTTATTCTAGGTTTTCTTCTATTAACAATTTAACATATTTTCCATTTCCATTAAATTAATTTTGTAAGTTTATTATGTTAGTAATGTGATCCATTTTTTTGTGTGTGTTTTTTTAAACAAGAAATCTCAATTTATTTAAGAGATACAACATAATTAATACTCTTTCATTTTCCTCTTACTCAAGTTGGTCGAGTATCACATCACCCTCATGTTGGTATCACTATGTAAACGACTCACTCAACGGAGCAGTGGAAGGAATAGGGTGGAGATGTTACTGGAGGATGGTGGGGGTGGTGGTGGTGAAAGGGTGGGGGGTGCTACTGTCTCTCACACTCCTGTAGAAACCAGAACGACTCTTGCCACCATCTCGAAGGATCTGGTGTAAGCGCTCCTTCTCCAACCAGTGGTAGCGGAGTTTCTCCTCCATTGCTGAAAGACTCTTCAGCTGCTCCTGAAATATATATACTGTTGGTAAACATGGCAATCGTGGACTTAATTATTCCTCTTGATCGAACAATTATCTGGTTCATGCTCAAAAAATTAAGTGTTAATGTGTGCTTCAAGAAATGTAAAAGAAATTATATCTTATGACTTCATGTTTTTACAGTTCAAGTGTGATGTAACACTAACTTAAGCTGCAGTTGGATACGTTAAGGTTACATAGATTAATTATTATTATGATAATAAATTACACACTACACTTGTATAATATATAGAAAAGGTTACTTCATTTATAATGTACTTTAGAAAACTCTTTAGTAGACTGTACTCGCGGATGTTGGACAACATTTAAACAAGTTGTAATAAAAGAACAATAATCTAGATGACTCCATAGAACACATAATACAATAATGTTTTGTTTATAAAACACTGTACACAATAACGGACAGGGCTGAAGCTTGCTGCTATAAAACCATGTCCTACACTTCCCTTCAAGCGCACACCATATCACTTCATCATTAGATAATGTGCATCCCAAAATTAATCACTTTTGAAGTTTCGGTCCTGGTAATCTTTTGTTGAATACATCCGCCATCATATCAGCAGTTTGCAAATAGCGTAATATAACTGAGTTCGAGCTCTTCCTTGTTGAAGTGATGGTATTTGTGTGTGTGTGCCTGTGTGCAATGTTTGTTTCTTGAATGGAATATAAGGCTCTTCGCAGGCTTTTGGGCTTTCTTATTGTCATTGTAAATTGGGATGATTTCTTCACTTCCCAACCCTACTTCTTTCAGGAATTGCTTAAATAAATTGTTTCCTTTTTAGCTTCAGTCACCCCCATGTTTTCAGCTTCAGTAGTAGACAATGCCACAGTGCACTATTTCTTCGCCTCCCAAGTCACTGCTTCATTTTCAGTATAAAAACAAATCCTGTGTAAGATTTTCTGTCTTGTGTACATGCTGTCCATTCAGTATCCACAAACCCTTCCAAATGACTTGAACCTTTCTGATATGCGATTTATAGGCTCGTAGTGTCACACAAATATTGTAAAATACTTTTTGTTGCGATCCGATGTTGTTTTTGGTAACAGCTGTTAAATTGGCTTAGAAAGTTCACTGAAAAATCAATATCTGGTCTCGTTCCAACGGCCAGATACATCAAACTTCTTACTAGCTTTCTGAAAGGATAGTTTTCCGGTCCTTCAGTAGAACTATTTTAATCTTCCCCTAGATTCATACCCGGATTCATTGGCGTTTTAGCAGGTTTTTAATTCTCCATTTCAAACTTCCTCAAGACATCTTCAATGTATCCACCTTGTGATGTATTCATGGATCCATTTTCCGGGTTGAATTATATCCCCAAGCAAGATTTAAATCCACCTACATCCTTCACTTGAAAACAGTCTTTCAATTTTTGCTTGAATTTAGAAAGCTAATTCAAGTCACTTGAGATTATTAATATTTCATCAATGTAAAATGCAACAATCAACAGTTGGGACTCTCGTCTGCCAATAAACACACGTGTCCGTGCTAAGCGGTTCTAACCCGAGGTCTTTAAATTCCTCTTTGAGCAATTTGTGCCATTAGCGACCAATCTGTTTTACGCCTTGTGTTGGATTTTTTCATCAAACAAGCTTTATTTCCCACTTGGAGTTCCCGCATAATTTTTGAAGCTGTTCCCTCTTCGACAGTTTTTCCTCTTTGCAAATATTCCGTCGTTGCGATGCCAGGTAGTAACTCTTCAAATAGTTCAGGCACTTCCATAAATACCTCTTCATTAAGAATGCTATTCAAAAATGTGGTATTCACGTATAATTGTAGGACAGAATGTCATTCTCCACAGCAAGAGCGATCAAAAGTCTTAGTGAGCTGAGTTGGAGCATTGGCGCAAAAGTTTCGTTGAAATCAAGTCCAGGGCGTTGGGAATATCACTTGGCCACCACTAGGATATTTCTCTGTTCCAAGGTTCCTTCAGCGCTGTACTTATTTTTAAGTACAAGTCTACATCCTTTCACACTTCATACTTCTGTGTGATCAATTAACATTCATATCCTCTACTTGATAAGAGCTTCAAATTCACCTTGAATTGCACTTTTCCACTCCTTGGCTTTATTTCCATTAAGAGCTTCTTTCATAGAGATTTCTGCAATACTGGTGCATTCAAGCTGTCCTTCAATAGCTAGGCGTGCGATATTCACGTTGTACCTTTTGGTAGGTTTTCCGGGATTTCCTTTTCTAATGATTCGAGGTCGTCCAGGTAATCTTCTTGCTTCTTCGAATAAAAAAAATCTTTATTTTCGCTGTCTGGATAGTCATCGTCTCTATGATATGTCACTTTGTTATCTTTGTTTTGTTCAGGGAATGTGGATTATACTTTCACCCAAGTTTTCTCTTTTGTCAAAATCTTATTTTCTACTCCTAAAAATTTGTCCTACTGTTTTCTTTTGAAATCGTCTTCCAAAGTGAAATCTTTGTATTTCTGTTTTGTAAGAAATTTATTGAGAAATTCGCATCCCTTGTGACTTATACTTTTCTTTCAGTAGTCAACCAGACGCTCTAGCCTTTGGGTTCTTCAGAATATCCCAAAAATACACAACTACGGGCACGTTGTTAGAATATTTCTTTTCCAGGTGTTTTATCAAGACAGTGTCCTTTGTTTCCAAAAGTCTTCACGTTGCTTGAGATTAGGTTTTTTCCCATACCATTGTTTGAATGGTATTTTACCATTAATATTTCTACAAGGACATTTATTTTGCATATAGTTTGTTGTTGATACATCCTTTTCTCAGAAACACTGTGAGAAATTTGGCTCTGAAAAGAGACACCTCGCCATCTCCATTAGTGTCTGGTTATTTCATTCCGCGACTACATTTTGTTGGGGTGTGTAGGCAAAATTAAGTCTTCTGGTGATGCCACACTTTTTCAAATGCTGATCAAATTCATGGTTCAGATATTCTTTCCCATTATCTGACCGAAGACACCTTTATCTTTCTTCTTGTTTACTTCTCTACCAGACTTTGGTAGTTTTTGAAAGTTTATAGTGCTTCATCCTTGGACTTTAAGAACTTTCACAAATTTCACAGTGCTCCATTGAGAAGAGTCGTCAACAAAAGTCACGAAATACTTCGCGCCACCTATAACTGGGTGCACATTGGACCGCACAAGTCTGAGTGCACACTTTCTAAATGCTTTGTTTTGCGACATTACACTTTTTGGAAAGGGAATTTACATAAACTTTCCCTCAATGCACGTTTCACAAACACCTTTTGATCAAACTTTATTTCGAGATTTCTTAAGTTTTCTCAGGTTTTTAAAGTTTAAATGTCCAGGTATTCTATGCCAAAGCTCCAATTTCGAAGAGTTATGTTCCTCAGATGACAACTTCATTATTATTATTATTATTATTATTATTATTAGCACAGCGTCTTACTACCCGTTCGGGTTATACACACTTACGCTAATGTGTAATGGTAGGAGTGATTGTGAGATGAAATGAAGGACCTACAGTTTAACGTGGAATCAGAACCACGGTTGAGGCCTGGCATTCCCCACGGTCACAAGATGTCTTGTCAGAGGTGAAGGAAGCGTTTGGTAATCAGATAAATCTGTGCCGGGCCCGAGAATTGAACCCCGGAACCCCAGCATAGAAGTCCGACACCTTACCTCTAGACCACCAGGTCACCGACAACTTCATGTTTTATACAGCTTCTTGAATGTAGTACAACCCATAAATTCTTTCAGCGAACAATTTTTCACAACTTTCATTGTCTTTAATTATAGTATAGTTTGCATTAAAGGTTAATTCATACTCCTTATTGCTTATTTTACCAACAGAGATCAAGTCCGTTCTTAGATTGGGAACATAAAGCGCATTTTTCAAATTGAACACATTTTCTTTGTCTCTGTCGGTAACCAACAGTTTCACAGTACCTTTTGATTCAACTGTAGTGGTTGCACTACTTGCTAAGCTCAGTTTTATACTTTCACATCTTGACTGTTCTGAAACCTGTTTTTATTTCTGTACACATGTGATGTGCACCCACTATCGAGACATCATTTTCCTGTATGGTGTGGGTCTTCAATCCCCCATGCTGGCTCTTCATTGGCAGTTATAAGGAAACTCATTTATTCTACTGTACTCGCCTTCTCTGAAGAACTTTCACGTGCAGTCAGAGATTTTGTGCTCTACCCTTTTGTAGTGATGGCACTTGTATAGAAAAGGCTTGCTCTCTTTGTTCACTTTATCTGGTTTCTTCACCTTCATCCTAAATTTTTGATAGTTTCCACTGATGCCGTTACTACTTGCAATCATGGCATTCGAGGTTGATGTAATGTAATGTTGTTTCGATTTTATTACATCACTTTCTTCAAATATCTTGATTTCAAGGATTCTGATTTATAGAGATCGTCAGATGAGTCTATCATATACCTAAATTACTCAAAGCTTGGTGGCAAGCTGTTTAATAACATTGTTAGTAAATCTTCATTAATTTTCATCTCCATTTTGTGAAGATTGTCCACTGCATCGAAAAACTTTAGGATATGTTCTTTTATGTCACCACTTTCCGCCATTTTGTGTAGCGCAAGTTTCTTCAAAAGTGTCGCTTGTCCTTGGGATTGATAAATACTGTGCAATTTTTCCCAGATTTCGTTTGCAGTATTGCACACTTTTATTTCCTTTAGTTCCGATAGTTTGATAGCTAAAACTAGATTGAAATGAGCCTTCCTGTCAGCAACATACCAGACCTTGCTGCTGTTTCAGTTGTCGCTTCACCTTCTGTTAAGGTTGGTTTAACCTTTTCCCTGCTTACATATTATCAGGCATAATTTTTAATTACTAATAGGGCTTTCACTTATATGTAGCTCCCAAGTATCAAAACTTTCTTTGCTCAATGTTTCCATTCATGTCGAGTACGAGGAATTCATTTTTCTAGAGTCTTTGAGCAAAAAAAAACCATGCTTCCCCTCAAACACACTTCACCTCGAACTATTTCAGTTTATACACAAAAACGCGACAATATGGGCTCATAGCCTGTTGAGGTTACGTAAATTATTATTGTCATAATTGAATCACAAACTACACTTGTAAAATGTATAAAAAAGGTTACTTAATTTAAAATATTCTTTAGAACACTTTTTATTCAACTGTACTCGTGGACGCCGAACAATGCACATAAAAGTTTGGACAAAAGAACAGCAATTTAGATGGCACCAGTAAATACATATTATGATGATATTTGGTTTAAAAAATTCTGGACACAATAACAGTCAGGGCTGAAGCTTACTACCATAAAACCATGTCCTACAAGATATAACATTTTTTTATAACCTCAAGTATTTCCACAAGGAAAGATAATTTCAACTTATCAGAAGATAGTTTCTCATTAATTAGAATATTGTTTGGTTGGTCTTTAATTTGATATCTTATAATTTTGTTTATTTCTTTGTGTAGCTTGAATAGTAGGTATACACATGTTTAATTTTAGTTTTATTGTTCAGGTGACCTGGTGGTCTAGGGGTAAGGTGTCAGTCAGACTTCTGTGCTGGGAGTCTGGGGTTCAATCCTCTGTCCCAGGACAGATTTATCTGATTGCTAAACCCTTCTTTCACCTCTGTCAAGACGTGTGTTAAACATAACTTGTGAATGTGTGGAATGCCAGGCCTCCACCGTGGTTCGGATTCCACGTTAAACTGTAGGTCCTTCATTTCATCCCACTATCATTCTACCTTTACACATTAGTGTAAGTGCATATAATCCAAACCGGTAGTAAGACATGGTGCTAATAATATTTATTATTATTATTTTATTGTTTTTAAGTTTTTATAACAGTTCAATTTTTGGTTAGTATAAATAAAATATTGCCTAAGTAGATTTTTTTTTACATATAATAAATCGAATACAAAAACCACAAAAAATACTAGTGGCCTTAACTCACATTACCTTTCATAGCACTATGTTAAAATGACTGCATTTTTATAGTTCTACTATTTTCCGCTAAGGAAGTCTGTCAGGGAAATGTTGGGGCTAGACTTAATTTTTAAGAATCAAATGAAAAATTTGAAAACCAACTTGTCAATATTTAATATATTGAGCACCGCGTCTTACTACCTGTTCGGGTTATACACTTTAAGTACGGATTATTCTAATGGATTAGGAATTGGGAAGGTTGAATTAGAGGAAGTTAACCCGCATTTGCGTGGAGTGAGAATGGAAAACCATTTAGGAACCCCCCCCCCCCTCAGTTCACCCGACCGAGATTCGAACCTCGATCTCCCCGTCCTCAGCAGTAGAGCTCAACACGACAAACGCGTTAGCCAACTACGCCACCGAGGCGGGTGCCAACTTGATGTATAATCACAAATGATATCCTATTTTTACTTTTTTGAGTATGGGCCAAGCTTATTAAGATATAATGCAACTCAAATGGACACTTGTTTGACCCAAGCCTGTGCCTAAATTAATTGAGTATTTATGTATTAAATTTCCCTTTATTGGTTATAATGTATCACCATAAGAAAAACTTGTCTGACAATGTTTAATATACGTGAAAGAATTAATGACTTTTTATTTTGTATTTATTTTTAACAGGCTCTAAAAGTTTCTTACTATGGGGATCTAAGTGATTTAAGTTAGCCACATAGGTGGTTGCATGTTCTAAGGTGTCACTCTGGCAATAGTCTGAAATGCTGGTGACTAGGAAGTCAGGATTTGAATCCTGGCTGAGTGTTCTGAGGGCGCCCTAAATAGTTTCCCACTCATTTACATGCGAATAGGAGTACATATCCTCTTAATTCTACTTTCATTATCTTATTAGTGTAATTAAATGCGAGTAACCCAGATGGGTAGAAAACTGCGTGCAAATATAGTTTAAGTTTCTGTCACTACCTGTATCTTGTCGAGGTGCCGGGCGTGACTCCAAGGTATCTCTTGAAAGTTACTATCACTCTTCACTCCCGCGGCCACATCTATAAGCTCTTCCTCTAGAGGGTCTCTTCTTTCTGCAAGTAGTTCGTCCATCTTATCTGGCAGAGGGGCCCTCTGGGGTTGGCCCCCACTAGTCGAGTTGACCTTGATCTCGGAGGGGCCGCCACCTGTTACGATGACCTGGGACTTGTTTTTACTCGCCCCTTGAGGTGGAACCACCGACACCGCGATGTACGCATTCCTGTGCCTCGCCCTCTGCGCCGCCGCCAACATCTGTGGGCTGGATGTCACCCTGTGATAGGTGAAATGTGGCCACTGCCTGTTGGTGGTGTTGGTGTCCTTCGCCCCGGCAGTGGCACTGCTGTGCCGCGCGATGGCTGAGTCCAGGGCTGACATCGGCTTCTCTCTGGTCTCTTGTGGCCAAGGGTTGGATGGTACTGCTCTAGTGTCCTCCATTGATAAAGATTTGGCCCACGGCTTGTTATCCCCCGCAGGATCTATATGGTTAGATCTACCGTCCCCCATATTTAAGTTTGGCCACCCCTTGCTCTCTGTTGCTCGATCGTTGATGTAAGAGGGCGACAGATCCATCGCAAGGTTTGGCCAGAAATTCGTTACCCTGTTGGTGTCTGGGTCCGAGTTCTGGTTCTCAGGTGAAACTGGCCAGGGCTTGTGATGTTCTAACAGATTACCATGCTTCAAGGACTCTAAGGAAAACTCTGGCCACTGGTCGTAAGTGACGTATTGCCCCGCGTCATCCGCCACTCTTGGCCACGTGAAGGTGTTCTTCGTCACGACTGGATTCTTGGGGTACTTCCTGGCCACCTTTTCACTGAACGTTGTCATTGTGGGAGTCTCTAGGCCTTTGGCTGAGTCCGATTTGACCGGTGAAGGGGCACGCCCCCAGTTCTTGTTTTTTAACGTTTTCAGACTCTGTTGCCATCTTTCTACCGGTCGGCCGATCGCATTGTTGTGGTTGTTTACCATTTCCGGCCAGTTGTCGTTTCTCGTGCCATCTTTGCTGAAGACGATCGTGCCATGCTGTCTACCCTCGTCTACTGACGCTGACATTTTCGGCCTGTCGCCGTTTCCGGGTAAACCTTTGCTGTAAATCAATTTACCGTGCCTCCTCGCGTCCTCGTAATCCACAACTGGTTTTGTGTTGGACAAGTATGAAATGGCTGAATCCAAGGATGTAGTTTTAAATTGAGGTGGTGGTCTATCAGCTTTGTATTTTTGTGAACTAGCTAGGATGTGTTTCAGTTTGTGCTTTAACCTATGTTTTCCTTTCATTTTAGTTGGTATTGTAGAAAGCATGAAATTCTGGTTTTCTTCTCTATTCGTAGTATTTGATTTGTCTTTCATTCTCGCCGTGACCTCGTTTTTGGGTGGTTTTATTAATCTGTTCCTTATGGTTTCTTTTGACAACTTGTTCTCGTCGTTTGTCTTGGTTTTCGTCCAAGTCACGCCTTTTGGAAGTTGTGTAGACAGCTGGTATGAACTTTTCTCATTGCTGTTTTTCACCCAATGACTGCCCGAATATGCCCATCTGTCTCCCACCTTATCTTTTGCCGGTAGACTGTCAGATTTATACCAGACGTTATCGGTCTTGCTTTTATCAGGTTTCGAACCTGACGCCAGCCACTCCCGTATATCGTTTGCCTTGGGCGAGTGTGCTGTTGGTCTTGGCAAACTGATGTCGTTGTTGGTGCCTTGTTTCGAAGAACCATCACGATACTTTGACGTCTTTCCGGTAGGTGGAAGCACTCCCGCTCTCTCCAATTCTTCCCTGCGTCTTTCATCGGCTGTTTTCTCTTTCGACTTCGATCTCTCTTTATGTTTCTGTTTCTTTCTTTTATTCTCGTCTTCCACCGTCTTGTGTTTCCTGTGCTCTTTGTCCGTGCTGTGTAGACTACTGTTGTACTTGGTGCTCTTGTCATCGTTTTTCTTAGCCGTTTTTTGGACACGGCTTACTTCTGAGAGGTGGACGCTTGATGTTGCCAGGTCGTGGTCGAGGGCTTCTGTGAACAAAGACGTGATAATGATCCCATCAACATTTTCAAATGATGTGTTCCCATACAATTGTACATAAATAATTCGCTGCATTGTAGCCGTCAAACCAGTCTGGTTTGAAATTGCACCATATGTTATAATGAATACACGCAGTTTACTCTGATAATCCGAAAGGTACCGTGATTAGTTAGACTATGACCCTATCTTGTACGCTAGACCATAGTGAACATCCGAATATATAGGCACGCGGATTAAATGTCAGGCTCATCCAGTTTGGTTTGCAGGTGAATGGAAGGGGTTAGAATCTTAGTTGGGGGAACTGAGTGTTTCTATCCAAATAATGGTTTCCACTCTATTATTACACGCAATTATGGGTACATTGCCTTTAAATTCTTCTGTTATCATTCATACCCCACTATCGTAGTCACAAAATTTGCACAAAGCAAGATAAGCTAGGTTAAATGGAGTGTACGTTAAGAAAACGATAAGAAGGGTTGGTTGTAACTGTCAGTCCAAAAAGAAAATCCCTAGATATAAGTTCATATATTCATACGTCAAGTCATAATATGAACAGAAGCTTTCTTTTTTGACAAGTATCAATGCCAATAACATAGTAATTGTTGCGTTTAGCGAAATAGGCTATGCATCAATAAAAAGAGGGGGACGGGACAGCACATGGACAAAGGTGGAAGTCTAGTATTATATGGTTTGCTGGTGACAAGGAGGTCGGGGTTCCAATCTTTGTCAGGTGTGGTGATGGTAGCTTAACACTCTTCATCAGCGCAACTATTTTTTCTAAATTCTATCTGCCTCACTCACACCCCGTTTGTGTAAATACGTGGACAGCTGTGAGGGGTAGTAGGATTAGAGCCGGCAGGGGAATAACCCATCCTTTATGCTGAAAGCACAGATAAAAAACGAACAATAGCTTTCATCTGGGAAGAAAACAGCAAAGCATATTGTGATACCACCAGCATAATATGCGAATTTAAATATCTGCATTTATGTGTAAATTGATTAGCGCTGCTAGATTAATTCAAATTAGGTTCGGGCACCATGTAGTTGGGTTTACTACCGATAAGTTAACTAGATATTAAATAAATAACATCTTGGTTAGCGTAGACCCATTCTTTCCAATCCGAGTGCATTTTGCACCTTAAGAATACTTAAGACGGTGTATCCTTCGCGGCTGAAGTCGCGTAGACAATCTCTGCAATACCGCGGCACTCAGGGAAGGAACCACCAATCAGAATATAGCCGGCACAGTTTCTTTTCGAACGTCTCTAATTAAATTGTCCCAAGTCTATCTCAGTTTCTCTAGCTTTCACCTAGCTAAAATATAAATACAAAAGTGTTCAATGCACACGTGGGGGTAACGCCGGGTCTGGTGTTGTCCGCTATTTGAGGTTGGTTTGAGGCGTAGTCTAGTCCTTACCTCGTTTGTTGTTTACGCAACTATTGTGCCCGAGGTTGACTTTTTAATAAAGCAAATCGTAAATGGAGGTGAGAAAAAAAAGGTGTACTCAACAGAGCACGACAAAGCATGGAACACAGGTTCAGAAGGTGCATCAAGGCAGGACACCATTTTGAACAATGATTGTGGACAACAATTTCTGTCCTGTGTTTTTGTTGGACTTTGTATTGCTTAAATGCATTGCTTCTTCTGTTTGATTACTTATTAATTGAACAGTAAAATTCCTCCTAACTCAGAAACTAAGCATTTATAGAACCATGTTTATATGCATTTTTTTTATGTTTGGTAGATGGGAATACACCCCTAGAATATTTTACACCAATTAAAATACACCATGTGTATGTCCGGAAACTCATTGCACATATAGCTTGTTGGAACCAAAAGTAATACAAAATCCCTATACACTTACATATGGAAGACAATGCTAATGCCATTAAATTGTTTTCAAAGTTTCGGCGTACAGCACCGGGAGAGCAAAGCTGTCAAGTATGCGTGTACATCAAGTTGCGTAGGAGTTTGGCGCGTGGCCCTGCAAGTGTCATACTGGCAAGCACTTTCTGTTATGTAGGACCGTTAATGATGACCCTCATAACGTATTCCCATTTCTAGATAGACTAGTGTGTTGTTTACTATTAATTGTAGAATATTCTGCTGCCGTGCTCCAAGATGTATAGGGTGTAGTGCCACGCACCTAACTCCTATGCAACCTGTTGTACACACATGCTTGAATAGCTATGCTCTCCCGGCGCTGTACGCCAAAACTTTGAACATAATTTAATAGTATTAGCATAGTTTTCCGGATATAAGTGTACAGGGATTCTGTATTACTTTTAGTTCAAACAGATAATATGTGCAATTTGGGCAATGAGTTTCTGAACATTCTGTATGTACCAGAGAGTCACGATTATTTGGCCTAAAGTGGTGGCATTCGTGGCCGAATAACGTAAAAGCCGTATAATATAGAATTCGATTGTAAATAATTTTCAGTATTGGTTTGCCTATGTAGCTACGCCTCGCACACACTTCCGTTTCCAGCCAAATCAAAACAGTGCTGCTATCTACACCGACCAACGTATGCGACTGGAATAGTACTGTATTATACGCTAATCGAATGCATAGCAGTTATGCGTTGCTATCTCCAATATAACAGTTGTAAGTCGTTTGCGATCGATTTTATTTATTAACTACTAGTGGATTTGTACTGGTTTGTTTATTTCAAAACGCACTTGTTAACACCAAGAACTGGTCCAGATAATATAGAAGGCTGGATAATTGAAGGCGCGCGCCCTCCAGTCTCTCCAACGAGCTCCTACCTATTTAATCAGAGCCTTGCCAAATTATTATTCGCACTCACACGACAATTTTATTTTGCCATAATAGTTTCAAGAAAAATATGTTTTCGACTTAGGTAACAGCAGGTAATGTTTTTGAAATCGCATACTGACAGTCAGTGCCTTACAGTGTGTAACCAAATCTTCCCATCCCTTCAGATATTATCGCCAGCCGGCTACGTATCTAGCCCTGCCTTTTCTGCGTGTGAAGGCTCTTGACCGCTCGAAACCTGAAGTTGAAAGCTTGTGAGATAAATGTGTTGTATATAACGCGAACCAGCAATATTGTCTTCAGCAACCCTGCATGTCCATGCGGTTTAGGGCGCACATTTGTGCTGTGTATAGCGTATTTCTATGTAGGGTGATTTTGGGATTGTGTTAATTTAAATTATTTGCTGTAACATTTTCAATACAACTTCTTAACACAATGAATCTTTCAAGATTAACTCTTGGTCAAAAAAATGATTTGAAATCATAGTTCATGTCCTGAATTCTGTATGGAACCAAAGAAACCAAGATTAAAATAAAAACTCATGTTTTCAAAAGGCATCTCAATTCGAAAGATATATACATAAAATAATCCTGAATTTGCAGCTGTGCTGTGGAAAAATCTTTGAAATTTTCCCCATGGACTTGCAAGGACAATGAACATAATATATATTTATGCAAACTAATAACATAGATACACGTTCTATGGAGTGAGTTTTTTTATTTGAGTTAAAATCAATGAATATTTAACAAATATTGCTGAAATATCTATCTTCTTTAAGTGTATTATTTAGAAATAATTATACAAACCGAATCAGCCGTATCCTCCAGTTTCTAAAGGGGCGATCTGCCACTGATCGTGAAATATATAACTCAACAACCCTGTTTCGCACTGTACCTCATTAATTTCTTAATAGCTAAAGTAAGGTGAGGTAGCCTACTTAGTTTTTGTTTTGAGTTTATGTATATTTACCAAATTAAGTTGTCACATCCTGTGACCTCATCTATGAAATATATATATAATTGTGGCCCTTGGTGAGAAGTAATTGAGAACCACAGTAAACTCTCACTTTAAAATAATACTCCCAACCTTCCATTCAGCGCTTTACCGTAAGTTTCTCGTGCTCAAAATTCGCTCATTTGTTTAAAAAACTTGTGTTATTTTTACTCTTCATAAAAATATCCCTGTTGTTTTAACACAATGGCTTGGTGTTGCCCTTCGGGAAGTGGGAGGGGAGAGGGGCTATGGGCTAGTTAATGCGCACGACGAGGACGGAAGAGTCATTTCCATCTTCCCGGTCTTTTAAGAGAAGAAAAAGAAGAGGAATTGCGTATAGAATTAACTTGTTCCTGTCTACACATCATTCCAGTCATGTTTCATACTCCCTTTAGTTTTCTGGGTAAGCGCTTTCTGAAATTATGTTTTCTCACGCCAAGGGAAATTTGACGACGAAACATAAAACATGTCCTTATGACGCATTTTATCTTTATCAAACTACAGAGGGTTCAAAACTGTAACTGTGAAGTTTTACTACACATCTATCAGTATATTCACGCCCATGGGTTAAAGAAGAGATATGTAGAATTTAAAGAAAATGTACCTTCATTTGCATTAAGTGATAGTGGTTAACAATCTAAAAGCAAACACCTCAGTAGGCCTACGCTCAATTGGGGTTCAAGCCACAACCTACCCGTCACCAGCAAACCAGATATAAGACTGAAGCTGAGGCCTTTCTTTGTGTGTCTACCGTTGAGCGCACGTTAAGTATCTTTAATAAAAACTTAATTTTTTAACTTAAATCAAAAATCACAATAACTTCTCGTAAATTTCTAAAATGATCGCGTTAAACACTACTGAATAGAAGGGATGGCAAGACCACTACAGATTATATCGGCCCGAGACTTGAACCTTGACCTAATTCAACGTGAGTTTAAAGTATTAGACCACGCAGACACTAGTGAAGGGCATCCCTCTCGCTTATCCCCTCTTTGGAACGCGGGGTTTGTGAAAGATACGTCCTGCATCTTAAGAAGAAATACGCTTGTTTGTGACAAAGGGACAAGCTCAACGTCTCTTTTGTTCTCGAAGAAGAAAAGTACAAAAGAAAGAAAAGCTTCAGGATAAAGATCGAAGATGGTGGCTAAGGCCGAGTTTAATTTGTGCCACACGCACCACTGGGGAGAGCTTTACCCCCACCCACCTCAAACAACACCTCTTTTTACACCACCTACAACCTCTTTGTGACTTTTCCTCCCATGTAGTTCTAACTGTCCTCTTTTAAAGGAAATTGAAAAACATGTCCCTTCTTGTGTGGGGGATTATAACTTTGTTCCTCACTATGTTGTCTGTGAGAAGCTCAGAAAATAGGCCGATAGACTTTGAAAGATGTTAACATAGCTCTGGTTCCTGCTTATAATCTAATTTTTGGTTGAAATGTTATCGTAGGCCTGGTTCTTGCTTATAATCTAGTTTTTGGTTGAAAGTATTTATAGGTTTGTTTCCTGTTTGTCTAATATATTTCTAGCAGAATGTCTTACTACCAGTTCAGGTTATAACAATAAATACTAATTACGATAATAAGTAAGACATGAGAAAGGTTTAATTTAGAGGAAGTGTGCCCGCATGTGTGTGAAAGAAGAATGGAAAATCATTTAGGAAAAACCACCCTCAGTACACCCGACCTGTATTCGAACCCCAATCTTCCTGTCATCAGCAGTATAGTCTATTGCGAGAGTAACACCTTATACCATATGGCCACCGAAGCAGGTCAGTTTATTATATGTTATTTGGTTGACATTTTATCTTAGTTCTGGTTCCTGTTGTATGCATTTTGTTCTTGGGTAGAATTTATTATCTAATGCCGGGTTACTGTTTGCCATTTGTTTATTTAATCGATTTGCTCCCCCTCTTCATTGTTGTGTGTTCACCTCTGTTTTCACTACCCCTCTACCCCCTTTTCGAGCCTGAATAGAAGCGTATATAATGATGTAACTTTGATTTGTATGGGACTCTTGTCAGGATACCGTGCTTGGGCACATCTTGGTGTCAAGGATGTTCATAAGGTATAAATTACGTTTCGGCTTTTATACTCTCAAAATTCTTTTTCAGCCATAAATATTGTTATTTAATTTAAATTATTTAATCATGGTTAGGGATAGTGTATTTGACCTTGATTTGGTTATAAATTGGATTAATTATGGTAAATTATATTAGTAATTTTGTTACGTTGGCAAAATAAAAGCGAAGTCCCCCCCTTTTTTTTAAACTCAGGGGTTAGTTGCGCTTTCTCAGTCTAATATCAGGAATAGGGTAGTGATAATTCCTTTTAGAGTTTTGACTTTTGAGTGGACTATTATTGCACGTATGGCGTAAAATGTCAAGGTTTTTTAAAGGTTAGATTTAGGCAAAATAGAAAACTTAGAGCCCATCTGGCTGTAAAATTAGATTATTACTCTTGAAATTTTTGAGGCTTTTCCGCTTTTTGTAATATGTTGTATTGCGCTAACGTGTATTTACGTTGACAAGAAAGACTATTACTGTATTTATTATAAACAAGATTTAATACTATTGAGGATGGTCGCTGAGGCCTGTTGTGATTAGTTTTTCTACTGCTATACATATGTATTAATATTAGTATTCAAATCTGGGTGGTTGTGCTGACCCATCGTTATTACTTTTCTAATAATTACTATATATTTATATTTAGCTTTGGATGTATAGTGAGACCCATTGTTGTCATATTTACAATATGCTTCATATTATATATATATTTATATTTTTCCTTTAAATTATGAGGGATTGTTAAAAGTAAACAATTGGTCATTTTCTTCTAATATACACTTATGTTCATAAATTTATCTCACTGTTTAACAGTAACCTTTTTTGATTATAATATCATTTATCTACTGTTTATCAAAATAAATTATTTAAAATCTTATGTTAATGTCTAGTTTCTCTTATAGTATTCCGATATAGGATCTAATTGAATGAACTGATTACCAAACCCTTCCTTCACCTCTGACAAGACATCTTGTGAATGTGAGGAATGCCAGGTCTCCACCGTGGTTCGGATTCCACGTTAAACTGTAGGTCCTTCATTTCATCTCACAATCACCCTACCATTTCACATTAGCGTAAGTGCGTATAACCCCAACGGGTAGTAAGACGCGGTGCTAATAATAATAATAATTGAATGAAATATATTCCGTCCTCTACCCTGATTTTGGCTAAATTTAGGGTCCTATAAATAATATTGGTAAAGTGGGTTCATGGAAGCAGAATGACCTATATGCCGGAGCACGGCCTATTTGTCATATGGCGTCCTATTGGCTCCTCTGCAATTATTGTTTGTTTTTGGTATTTTATATTTACATTAAAATCTTGTGTACCCACCTTTATTCTCAGGAGAATAAGGGTGGTGTTAAAATGGGCTACGTAAAAATGATAGTCAAAACTACTGGATTCATCTCAATCTCTGATACTAAGTAGCTCACAGTAACAAGTAATTTTAAAGTTTAAATAACAAGAGTTTTGAAAAAATATAATAGATTATTAAAAATTAAGATTTTTTTTCTGTTCATTTTCTGTTAATTTTCCTAATTATACTCGTTTTCAGTGTTTCTGGCAGATTAAGATGATGTTGGGTTGGTTCCAATCATATTTATCCGATGAGACCAGAGCTTTTAACAGATTCTTGTTTTTCTTAATGTTCTCATACATTTCTGTACACGACGTTTGGTAACACTTTATTTGTACCACTAAAGGTGCTATAACACAAACAATAGACATTGAGAACTTGTCAGCACCCGAAAAGTTGTTTATCAATGAGAATGTCGCTCAACTGAAGCGTTGGTTCCTGGCAGGGAAAGAACACACTCCACAAACATCTTAAAATAACGAACAGTTATCTAATCATTTTTAAAGTCCTGGAACAGAGTCAACCACCTTTGCTCCATCGAAATCTTCTGTTTTGCCCATTCTGTCAAAGTACTGTCTTAGAGGTATTAATTCAGCACACTTAGTTTGTTGAACAAACTGTCAAATTAAATGGGTGGCATACTTTCTTGAAAGAGTCCAACTTTCTTATAATTCTCCCCATGTCGGCTGTTTCTTTAAATCTATCCAACATAGTTTACCCAAGCTTTCTACATTTGACTTACAGAGATCTAAATAGGTTATACAGTGGTCATAGAAAGAACACATAGTATCTTTCAGGTATTGTAAGTCACGGCCTTGTACTGCAGAGTTTTTCCTCTGGAGTTCTTTAAATTTCATTGGTAGAAATTAAGATTGTTTTCTGTCAGCCAAGTTTTTATGTAAAATCAAATATTCACGTGCTTCCTCTGTTGCTGATACCTTATCCCCTTCCATCTTTTTTACAACTTCATTGAAAAGTGAGGAAACATTGTACAGGAACCATAGCCACAATCCTCCGTTTGGATCTTCAAAAACTTATTTTAACTTTACAGGAGGGTTTGCTTGGGACAGAAAATAACTTTTGAGTGGCTCGATCATTTGTAGAACACGCTCCAAAGCAGGTGAAAGTCTAAGCCATCGTGTGTTCGAATAAGACAACAGTTTCTGGTACTTTATGTCAATGTATTCACAAAACTCCTTCAGTTCTGCCACTCGCACAGCGTAAATGTAAAAAACAACAACTTAAAACAGTTTCACAATTATTACCTCGGCCTCAACAGGAAGTGTATCGGCAGCACTGTTAATGCAGTTATTGACAACATGTGCCATGCAACCTACACCAACTAAGGATTTTTCAATGCTTGCTAATAATTTACGAAATAGGTTATTGCAGCATTTTTTTTTTGCATCCCCGAAATTCGTATATGTGTTACCTGCAGATATACCAACTAATTTATTGACCAGTTCATTGGGACTTAAAACAGAAAATACATATTCATTCAGTTGATCACATGTTTCACCTGGTAATGTGTCAAGCTCTAAAACTTTGACCAGTAGACACATGAAAATATCTCACAACAATTGGTACTAATTTTTCAGCACCATGGTTTGAGCTGTCAATCATTAATGTAAAACAAGACGTTTCACTCAATTTTTGCAACAACTGTCTTTGACATTTTGGAGCTAAGACATTTTTTTTTACCATAGCTTCACTTTTTGTTCTTACAGAAGAGTATTTTGGCTCAAATAATGTGGAAATAAACGATTTAAAACTATGATTGTGTTTTTTTATTGTGTAAAACTCAAGAGCTGCCTATTTTGCTAAAATCTCATTTTTGGCTAAGTCATTCTTAGTAACGAACTTACTCATTGAAGATGACATCACACACAACAGTATTAACTCCAGCCAGGTGTCTTTTAATCTTCAAGTGAAGCTTGATGTCAGAGAGGCCATCATGAGCCATATTAAATTCACTAGAACATTGAGTGCAAAAGGTAACATGTGGGGTATGTTCACGCATCTTTAAGAATGGATAGTACTTTTTTTTTAACACATCACTAAACGAACATTTGCGTTTTTTCGCTTCTTTCTTTACTTTTTGCTTGCTATTACCACTATTTCTTTCAAAAAATAAAGACAACAGCAAATTACTACACAAAATGCAAAAAACAAAACACGAAGAAGTGAAATAGAAAAGCACATGGTCATTGATTATATCATTACTCAGTATAAAACTGAAAATGGAAGCTCGCGCGACCTTGAAGGTCGTGAAGAGGGGAGGGGTAGAATCCGGCAACCCCACCACCACCACCGGTGCAAAGGCAAAAACACACGGAGTTTATTTAGATACTCTCAATAAAAGTAAAATATTATAAATGTACCTATTTCGATATTTTTACCTTACTGTACACATTTTTTCAATCAATCGGACAATTCGTGACATTTTGGTTGTTATTCGGGACACAGCACTTAAAATCGGGACTGTTCCGATTTTTTCCGGGACGTATGATCACCGTACGTCTAAGAAGTGTTCTTCTTTGTCCTTTGTTCTTATATTGATATGTTATCTTAAGCTGGGATTTTGTTTGTCAACTGTTTATTTTGTTTATACTCGTATGTTATCCTAAACCAGGTTCTTGTTTGCCACCTGTTCTTTGGTTGATATGCTATATTAGGCTGGGCTTCTGCCTATCAATTCTGTTCTGGGGTCAATACATAATATTGTATCTATTTTAATAAGCGAGTTTTTTACGATTAATTTATCTATTGTAGTATTAATTTGGTTCGTTTTTTATTTAAAAAAAGAATGGAGAGAAATACAACAAAAATGTCATGACTGTGAATTCAAAGGTAGCTAAGAAACAAAGAAAGCCTACTGAAACAGCAAATATTTACTCAAATTGTCTGTAGGCCACCGTACAAAGAGATAACGTAGGTAATAAATGAAAATATTAAAATGTGAGGTTCAATAAATAAGTTTCAAGGTTTAGAAAATTAATGCCATGGAGAGTTCATTATCATTTTTTTTTTTACAAAATAGATTACAGGATTACTAATTTAAGTCATTTACAATATTAAAAACCATACAGCTATACAATGTGTCATCATTGGTCTTTCAGTTCCAATTTTTTAAGTTTTGAGTAGTACACTAGTCAGGAAGCTTAGTTGTACAAATATTTTGTATTTGATGTGAGTAGACCCTAGTATAAATACTCAAACATGATGCAATTATTGTTTTGTAGCTTTAAAATTGCACGTTACTAGACTAAGGCTTTCAACGAAGTGATCGTAAAACAAACAGGTTACCGGGTGTGAACTTAAAAACTTACTTTCCCTTTTAAAAACATTGTTAAAATATTGCAATAATTCAAAGCTATATTATTTTACTACTCAAACGTTTGGACCAGCTAATATGGGCAGTAAGAACAAACTTATTTTGATTATTGTTCTAGAATAGTTACTATAATATGACCTGCATCGATGAACACACATTATAATCTTCAAATTTGTCTAGTCTGGTTTACCGGAGATAGAGAGGCTGCGGTTCGAATACATTCCGGGTGCACTCAGGGGAATTTTTTCTAGATAGTTTCTCATTCTCCCTCCACTTAACTGTGGGTACATTAACTCTAAATCATACCTTATGCATCCTTAATACACTAGCATGAATAAATACGGATGGATTGAATGGGTAGTATAAGGCAGTGTAGTAAATATAATATTTAGCACCACGTCTTACTACCCGTTCGGGTTATACGCTTTAAGTACTAATTACTCTAATGGATTAGGAATTGGGAAGGTTGAATTATATGAAGTGAACCCGCATTTGCGTGGAGTGAAAGTGGAAAACCATTTAGGGAAACCACCCCCAGTTCACCCGACCGAGATTCGAACCTCGATCTCCCCGTCCTCAGCAGTCGAGCTCAATACGACAAGCGCGTTAGCCAACTACGCCACCGAGGCGGGTCAGTGTAGTAAAAAATGGATTTATAATTGAAAATATCTGTTCATTGCTACAAAAAAAGTTAATCTATTATATTCACGTTTGATATTTTGTTAATAGTTAACTGAATTAAACTCTATCACACTCTCTTCTAGAAATGCAAATTATTCTGATCGCGACTGTGGGAAACATTCTATATAAACAACTACGAGCGTAATTTCCCTGTTTTCCTTTTATCTTCTTATGCAACTCCAGCTTTTCATCTCGACCTGGAAAATTGGTGGGGCTCATCTTAAGCCCAACATTAATCCCGAGGAAGGAATTTCCTGTGTAACTGTTGTCCATCAACACCCAACTGCTTCATTTGAATATGAGAGGATTTAGGGAGATTACTTATTCTGTCATCTGATTTTAAGGAGCTTTCTTGATGCCTGTCGCATTGAATAATAATTAATTCACCAAGAGTAAAACCCAAACAGACGTTAAGTTCGGCTTAGTGAAATAGGCGTTGGATCACTTTATTGTAGGAACAATATGAGAATATCTTATACATTTTACAAAACAGTTTATTTTTACAGAAACACGAGTTTTGAAAGTGCATAGAATTACAGTTAGAAACTTTACAAACTATCTATTGTTTAGCCATAAGAATGTGAATGGATACAATAATACAATATAGAGCTCGACAAAGGAGAATCAGGTGTGAAGCACCTAGTTACCCACACATATAGGTAATTGGTGTTAACATGAAGCTTGTACCTCGTTAAAGCAGGGCATAATTATAATTAATCATATGCGATAAAAACAGCGACTCCCAAGTACTATAACTTAGTGGGGGCAATCAAAACCTTAATTCAAACTTACTATACATTATTTAACTCCAGTCAACTGACTGAGACTAGCAGAAACTGCTCTCAACTAAACTTACAAAAACTTAGCCACACAAAATTAGTCCTACTTTAAGGAGCTACGAGGGATATAATTAGAAAGAGCTAATTAGAGAGAGTTAACTCCATTGAAAGTTAAACAGTTGGGCATTATAACGTTATAACCCCCTAGAAAAACTAAAATATTACAAACATTACTAGGTAAACTATCAGAAAAACTAGATGTTACTAACACTATAGCCGGACTCTTCCTAATTAGTACTACCTGAGCAATCAATAGTATCTTTAATCTGTTTCCATAATAAAGAGGACAACATTACTATCCATAATAGCGATAAGTATTACTAACGTTAAGGGTTCCACAAGAGCACCAAACACAACAGAAAAAAACCCCGCGGGTCACTACTATGAAATAGAAGCACTTCCACAGGTTGCATACCACAAGCCGGTACACAGTTAGACTCATCAGAGACAAGTTTCAATTACAGACCCAATTAGGTCGTGAAATATATTGCCCTAGACAATCTGGTCTCGTCCAATATTAAGTTATATTCTTTAAACTAGCCGCAACATGGTCATATAGTCTAAGACACTAAGGAGTCTAAAAATTACCCTAATACTGGCAACTAAGTCTAATAGGCATAGAATGGTAGTGTATAAAGCTATAAACTAAGCCATATGGGCATAGGGAAACAAGTCAGTTAAACTGACACACTAATATTATGTCATAAGGACATCGAACAATAGAGCTCCACTCTCAACAATATAAACTATGCCCTAAGGGAATAGGGAAATGAGTCAGTAATACTGACATACAAAAACTATGTCGTAAGGACACTGAACAATAGAGCTTAACTCTCAGCAATATAAACTATACCTGAAGGGCATAGGGAAACAAGTCAGTAATACCGACATTCACCAACTCCATATTTCCTCAATACTTATAACATCCTCCGTCGCAAACTCTGCGGCATGGGGGTGACTCAGACGCTTCAATCATCGTGGTCTTCTGTACTTCTTACTCGTTTGAAGCGTGTGAAGTTCTTCCCGCGGTTCCTCCGTCAAGTGATAACAATAGAATAGATGGACGTGAACCGAGGACAAACCCATATATACCAGCGGGACTAATAATATTTGGCAATGATTCACAATGTACGAAAATGGGAGGGAGGGAGGGGGGGGATTCATCAGAGATGGCACTAGATGACCACTAGCGTTAGCTAATGCCTGGTGGTATCCTCTGGACTGATGCCTCTCATTTACTCGTCGACTGGTTCAAGTGTTAGAAGTGTGGATCGCGTTGGACTTTCTAGTCGAATTGTCTCGTTCGCAGGGGCAATTTTTGCTGAGAGCTGGGCGTCTCCCACTTGTGATGTCGCAGTGAGTCTATATCTGCCACACATTTTTAGAACTTATTAGCTCTAGTAGTAGCAATGTTAACTTTTTACGGGCTTTCGTTGCTTGTACGTGTTAATGGCTAATTAACACGTTACAATTTTGTGCGGGAAAGGGAGATTGTTACCCACACCGGTGTGCGTAAAGGCGTCAGCCTTGTCTAGTCTGATTAAACGATGACGGGTAGGCCAGGGTTCAAACCCAGGTGAGTAATACAAAAGTGATTTTCCTAAATAGTTTACCACTCTCACTTCACGCAAATGAAAGTCAATTTCTCTACGTTCTACATGGGAAACGGAAAAGAAAACAACCTCATTACTTATTATAGCGTTACCCTGTGCCCATGGTTGAGTGGGTAGGAAGGTTGGCATAGAGTCAATGGGGTACGAGTTTGACACCAGGTGTTGATTCTACTCACCCGTTAACATTAATACTAATCGAGAAAGTCAATCCAATGTTGCTACTTTGCTGAAGCCAATATTATAAACAGTAGAGTGTCTATAATCCAAACTAATTGGAACCAAGTAAAGATAAGATATCCTATTTGTTTTAACTGATGAACAGTAGAGAACTAGTAGAGCTTAAGGTGACTTGGTCCTCACGATCAGGATGCCAACACGCAGATCCTTATTTTATATATAGGTGGTTAATAGGCGACAGCAACCTTTTCGCAAACGTGATCACATGAATTTAAAACTGAATAAAACAGCAACTACGACCAGTGCCCTGGCCGTTAATTCATCACTACAAAATATAATGCTCCAACTTTTACCAACACATTTTTTGGTCACACCAGGACTCGATCTTGGGAGCCTTAACTCAGTATTTATACACACTATCGACTGAGCAAAGTAATCGGACGCGTGTGTTTTGTGACATCCCGTAGACGCGTAGAGGTTTCTCGCGAGTTAAGGCAGACAAGAGCAACGATAAACTCTGAGAAAGAAGTACGCGCGCGTGTGTAGACGCACACATACACACACATACACAAACACACACACACCCACATACAGGAGATCCTCGGGGAAATCTGCTGCCAACACACTGTCGAAATATTTCCCTACTGGCCGGGCGCTCATCTCAGTAATCAGTCGTCATGGTAACTTGCCTAGCAGACTTTAGAGTGCATTGAAGCGGGTAGGAGGGAGAGGGCGAGATATCTCGAGCTGTGGGTCTCGAAATGGAATGGAGGTCTTGGTCTCGGTTAGTCTCGTTGAGACGCTCTGATACGGACGGTTGATTACAAAATGTGATTGAGGTTGAATTTTGATTTTTCAGCTATACTTAGTACTCAACCGAGATATCCACATATTTAGCCTACACTGTTGGAGTAAGGATGAGGGTGGAACATTTTAAAGAAATGTACCTGAATTTGTGGAGAGGGAGAGTGGGACAACATTCAGGAAAAAACCCACTATCAATGTACTAGGTCGGGATATGAACCCCAAACTCTCCGTTACAGATAATTCAGTCTATTGTTAGGGTGACACCTTAGAACATTCATCCACCGATGCGAATTAAAATAGGCCTAATTTAATAAGTGCATCACTTGTAGCGATGAGTACGTGCATGGTTGTCTAGTTTGACTTGCTGGTGGTGGTGGGGAGTTCGCCTATTTCACTTCCATTCATGACGTGTAGAGACGATGATTTTTATAAAGTTTTTCCAACTCTCTACACGCAAATGAGAGCATATTTCCACTAAATTATATCTTTCTCATCCCTATTACTCCATGCGGATATGCCAAACGGGTGGTAAGAGTCACTGCATAGAAAACAAGTTGATATTTTGTTTAGTGTCTAACGTTCTAAGATAAAATATCTTGATGGTTTGATTTCAATTTTTATAGTGTGAATATAGATAGGCCTATTGTACGTTTTATTTGCTCCAGGATTTTATAACGTTGTGTTTAGTGCATCTTCCATCTGTCTGTATATTATATTTGTCCACTCACTTATCTATTGACTTAATGGCCTGACCCCTTTTATATATTCATTTACATATCCATAAATATTTGTATCATACAAGTTTTCTATTAATATGTTCAGCAAAAATTAATTAAACAATAAATAAAGATATCTTACTTACGATCTCGAGAAAGTCTTAAGAAAAAAATTCTCTCGTGATTTTGAGAAAATAATCTCTAAGAATAAAGTTTAATATAAAAACAAATACTACAGGGGATAAATTAATGATATTATTATATCCAGGACTTTCTTATTGGCTGGTTAAATGTCTTATCCTAAACATTTTTTTTTTCAATGTAATATTTTTTGACAAGAATATATAGATACATTTGATTTTCATACAGGTGTTTGAAAACATAACGCCCAAAATCCACATATATTTTGATTGAACCAAAAGTAGTACAAAATCTCATACACTTACATCCGGAAAACTATGCTAATATCCTTAAATTGTGTTCATAGTTTCGGCGTATGGTGCTGGGATAGTAAAGTTGTGCAAGAATGCGTGTACAACAGGTTGCATAGGAATTAGGTGTGTGGCACAGCACACCTCGACATCTTGGAGCACGGCAGATGAACATACCAAAATTAATAGTAAGCAACAAACCAGTCCATCTAGAAATAGGAATATATCCTGAGAGTCATCATTAACGGTCCTACATCACAGCAAGTGCTTGTCATTATTACATGTGCAGTGCTGTGCGCCTAACTCCTATGCAACCTGTTATACATGCATGCTAACACAGCTTTGCTCTCCCTGCACCGTATGCTTCACCGTAACTTTGAACACAATTTAATGGCATTAGCATAGTTTTACAGATGCAAGTGTGTAGGGATTTTGTATTGTTTTTGGTTCAAACAAACTATGTGTGGAGTTTGGACGTTGAATTTAAGAACATTCTGTATTTTTAAATGTAAATACTTCTTGAAGAAATGTTATTTAAAATTGCTATATTTAAAATGTTTGTACTACAAAGTACGTACGTATAAAACGTTTATGTATAATTTTCTATAACTATATATATTTTTTGCTTTATATCATTTAAAATAAAGCGACATATAACATATAATAAACTGACAGGGTTGGACTTTGCTTACAATCCTTAAATTCAGTTGGCATATTACTACATTGGGAGATTTTATTAGTGAATTTCACTTAAATATTTCTTACTCACCTCTTACCTTAAACTGTTTTTTTACCACTGTATCTTAAGGTGGCTGCCTAGGTCAACGGAAAATAATCATTTGTGATCAGGCCACAAGGTTTAAAATACAATGGTCTGTGTCGTTTTCTGGAAACTACTTCGTTATTCTGTTTAAGCTTATACTCCTTTTCAGCCTTCACCTATAACCACCCTTTGTCAAGTGAATGAGAAAAAGGGGAAATAAAACTACAAAACTTCTTATTTCAAGGTAAAGAGGAATGTTCACTGCTAGTTCCCAAATATCTTAATAATTTCTGTTGTGACCCTATCAAAAATTACTGTATTTATTAGAGTAAGGCTAAATATAAAGCTCTTTTTTCAACAAACCTAGTCTCGTAGCTCCACATTGATGCTTAAAAAGTAGTTGAAAATTTAAAAAATCTCATACAGCGTTATAAATGAGCGTCTGCGTGGCAATTTATCGCTTATTGAGGCAGTTTTCTTAGTACCCGTTCGAGCTGTAAGCAGAAGTCTTACATTGCTAAGGAAATAAGGATGTCAGAGATATAGTTTTAGAAGAAATATACCCACATTAACGTGAAAATAGAGTGTGAGACTATTTAGGAAAAATCACCCTCAATTCATCTGAGCAGGTTTCGAACCCCATTATCTTCATAACCGGCAATCCAGTCTAACACTAGTGACGCGTTAGACCACTTGACCTAATAGTTACATAACATTTTATTGTTGTTATTTTTTAGATTCATTCTTTAAAAAAAACCTTGACTATGTCCTTTGAAGCCAAACAAAATGTCTTCTTTAAAAAATAAAAAAAATAATGTCACTGCTATGGATGGATATATTATTTCTCTCTCTCGAATGTCAACCCTGGAGCACTCAACATAAAGTTGAGCGTGGTAGGTTTCAAATAAACCTTTCTCCTCGTTTATATCACTGTCAGCTCTATATGGGGATGTTTCAAAGCTGGCATGGGAAAATAAATGTCGGATGGTAAAAACAATAAAAACTTTTATTCAAAATAATTAAGTTTAAAAATCAATGAAATCAATAAGGAACGCCCTTCATACTGGCCCTATATTCATGCACACGTGAGCTCCCGCACACACGCGTTCTCTCTTTCTCACACACACATGTATTTATAAAAAAAGTATATGTTATGTTAAAATATAAATGAAAAGAATGTTATAAACCAAAAACTTAATACTATTACGCAAAATATATTTTTATTGTTTCGTCACTTTGAATAAAACCTTTTCCATGAAGTTAAAGAAACATATTTAGATTTATAACGATATAAACCCCTACGGAAATACGATGTTATAAAAATATCTCAGATTTCACAGCTATCGAAAATTACCAAAGATTAGTAACTATAACATAGTACTAAAACATTGATTTTTATGACTTTGTCAATATTACAAAGGCACATGTAGGCTTACAATTTAAATAATATCATCTTACTTAGTGTTTTTAAAAATATCAAAATAAAGTTACAATAACAAAATTTATTGATAACTAGTATATACAATTCTAATAGTTAATTACATAATTGTTTTTAAAGCTCTTTACCCAAGTAAAGGATTTTGGCCCCACAAGTAGATAATTCTGAATCCTTCATACCACAACTGATTTCACACCAAGCTAGGCCTAAGTAACTTTGAGCTGACCGGTATTCGAAGAGGCAAAGCTACAAGAGCTGGCTATCGAGGCATAGTGCCTTATATGTCTCGAACACAATATGGATCCATTAATTAATTAAATTATCTTTCAAATAATTATATTTAATATCCACTAATATGATAAAAAGTTTCCACAAACTTCTATTTGCTGTGAAATTTAGCAGGTCCTATTCACTTAAAAACCGTAATTATCTGATTTATAAAAAGCAAATTTTGTAAAAATAGTTCAAGATTTTGAAATAAAACGGCTTTTTGAACCATTGAATAAATTATTTTAGAGTTTATTCACGAACCAAAGCGTAGTGTTAATTTAGTGCATTTGAGGGAATTTTTATTTTAACTACCTGTTTACTACCTACACGAAAAATATTTTTCTTTAGAAATTTACTTTATTTAATGACTTCTGTAGGCATTCAATATTCATATATTTTCTGTGGCCCCCAAATCTCTCCAGAAATTTCATCCCGGCTACCATCTTTACTATAGCATTTATTTTGACTGCAATTATTGATAATTTAAGAATGCACTGAATCGATTTTTGTACATTTTATGGGGATCTGATACGCTATACACATTTGATTCACGTCTAGACTGAGATCTACCTGATATATGATTGAATTTATTTTAACTTTATATATAATAATAATAATAATAATAATAAAAATAATAATAAAAAGGTTTTCTATCTTACGACAGGTTCATTAGTTTTTTCAGTGAACTTAAACAACCAATGCATCCTGTACTCGGCTTCATCCTTCAGCTACCAGATTTTCTTCTTTACTTCAAGTCATCTAATATTTGAATCCTCCTTCTTATTAAGCTTCTCTTTCCCTCAACCTTTCCTTCTATTATGTCGTGCCGAAGGCAGGCTCTCCTAAGGATGTGTCCGATATAGTTTGCTTTGTACATAATAATAACATCCAAAATGGTTGTCTTCTCACCTACTCTTCTTAGGAATTTTTCATTTGTCACCATGTCTGTCCAACTGATCTTCTCAAATCTTCTCCAGCACCATATTTAATAGCTTTCCAAATATTTCTTTTCCATCTTCCTAAGAGTCCAAGTTTCAGCTACATACAGCACTCCAAATGTAATATTCTATCAGATTCTTCCTCAGTTATAAGCTCAACTCATTGATCAGCAATAAACTCTTCTTGTTTAAAGCTTCCTTGGCCATGGTGATCCTTGGTCTAGTTTCCTAGGTGCAGTAGGTGTCATTTGCATTTGAACTTATCTACGTTTTTAAACTCCTGGTTTCCAATTTTTATTCTCGGATGCTCTTCATTTTTTTGAAATCACCATCAATTTTGACTTCTCAATGTTGATATTCATGCCATATATTATCTCTCTCTCTCTCTCTCTCTCTCTCCCCACCAGCAGGTCAATCAATTTCTACAACTCTTCTTTATTTTTGGTCAACAATGTTAGATCATCTGCGTATCTTATAGAGTTGGTGATGCGTCCTCCCATCCTGGAAATATCACGTCCCTCTAGGGCTTCCCTGACTAGACACTCACCATACAAGTTGAACAGATTAGGTGAAAAACAACATCCTTACCTCATTCCTCTTCCTATCTCTATATTGCATTTGTTGGTCTCGCCATCATTCAGCCAGGTAAAGGTTTGCAATAAGCTTTCTTTCCTTACAATTGATGCCAATCTTTTGAAGTATTTCGATCAGTTTCTTCCACGTCACTCTATCGAACACCTTTTGTTAATATAAATATATATATTAACAAAAGTAAAACAAACATAGTAAATAAAATACACACATACATTCGTATATATTATAGTCTTCATCGTTCATGTGGTGTTTACGTAGTCATACTTGGTTTATTTTATTTAGCATGTTTGTTTTTAACACTTTGTTAAGTTCCGGGCTAAAGTTAAAATATAATATCGAATGAAAACCTTAAATGAACAATAAGATTTTGTTATCAAATTAATATAAATTTAAACTCAATAGGCCATATTGTAGTTTTACGATGGCCAAATTTGGTCGATTAAAAATTGACACGATGAGATTGATAGCTTTAACACTTTTTTTAAAATACATTTATGCTAATACCAATATCAACAAATTTGATTCAAATCCGTTTAGAACTGTTGGTGCTTGTCTAGATAGAACAATAGATAAACAAAAACACTAGTTATTTCTTTGAATAACTGAGTAAACAAAATGACGACCAACACTTTCATGTCAATATTACTTTAAAATTTACATAAAAATATATAACCTTAGATTCATGATGTAGTAGTAGTTTATACCTTTCTGGATGATGGAGTGTATCCATCCATCTATCCCGACCTAACACATTTACAATAATCCTTAATTAATGAGTTTTTTCAGCAAATGTTCACGTGAAAGTTTGAAGCTGAGAGTGAGTGAACTTGTTTTTTATTCGCTGGAGTGATTTGTTTCCCCTTTTTAACCTCCCACTTAGCCTCGGTAGGGTTTAAGAAAGAAGCTGTCAACAACCAGTCAGTCTCGCCAGCAAGCTTAGCAAGGTTGCTTTACTTTTGTCTTTGGAGAGTAGCTGGACACAACGTTGCTTCTCTCCATCCCCCTTAAGGTCATCCGCCACAAAACATTTTACTGAACAATGTCAACAAGTGTATAGTTAGCTATAGGCCATAGATATATATATTTAAAATCATTACAGTTTATGAGCTATAAAGAGTTAAACTTGTTATTTTATGATTTTCATGTACCGTTGTTAAGGTAAAATAATTAATGTATAGGACTAAAACTAAAACTAGAATAACTGAACATGCATATAAGGTATGCAAACTGAAATATTTATAATATGTTAAATAAAAATGGTTTTTAATTTATAAGTAGTAAGAGTGGTAACATTAGATCATATTTATCCATCTTATATAAATACTGATCTTTTAATATAGAGATAACTAGCAGTCCCGCACAGCGTTGCCCGTGAACCACTGTAGTATAATAATTATATAAGCTTGACAACCCGCCCCCTCCCCCCACGCTGCCCGTTACCCACTGTGGTATCATAATTATATAAGCTTCACAACCCCCCCCCCCCCCACGCTGCCCGTTACACACTGGTATAAGAATTATATAAAGATATTAAAAAAATGTCTAAAAATTATAGAAAAATGTTAAGGGTGGACAACCCTTATCACTAAGGGGTATGAAAAATAGATGTTGGCCGATTCTCAGACCTACTCAATATGCTCACAAAATTTCATGAGAATCGGTCAAGCCGTTTCGGAGGAGTACGGGAACGAACATTGTGACACGAGAATTTTATATATAAGATTTATTTTTATCTCTTTTTTAGCATACAACTTCATTATTATATTAATGTGTCCGAAGTGGTCAGTGAAAATATATATTTGAAATGTTTAGTTCACGAAATGTCTTCTTTTGGCTGTACTAATTGTAGAAACAGCACCAACTAGCAGAAAATACTTGTAATCTGCCTGATCTATACAGAGGGTCATATAATTCCAACTAATGACACCCAGGCAAAGTGGATGGCGACTTCTTTAACTGATCGATGTTGCTGGAATGGGCTGAGACATTGTTACTTGCTATCTTTTTCCAAGATACCCCTGTACCCCTCACTTAAGTTAAATTCCGTAACCAAATGTTGTACTCCAAAATTCTTAGTAATTCTTAGTGTAGAATAACCTTAAGCCTTCCTACATCTGTCCACCTCCCCCAGCTCGTTTTTATATCCATTTGTCCATCTGTCAAGAATTAATCTTGGTAAAGGGTCGGTCTTTTATTCTGTCACTTCTAGCGCAGTTATATATTTTTTCCTTTGCCTGGTTCTTGGGGGATGACAATTTGTCCCCTTTTCACCGTTTCTTTTTCTTCTCTGAATTATATATTTTTTTAATTTCTCACGAAAAAATGTTTAATAGTGCAGGCTAGAAGTACTGTTTAAATATTCAATATTTTAAAGAGGGAAGCTCACAGCCGAGAAAGGTAATTCAATTCAATTTAAACATATAATTTTAAATAAAATAACTTCATCAACGCTTTACTAAACTTGATAAAAATAAAATAACAATGCTAAAATGATCACATAAAATACGTTTTATGTGAATTCGACCTTATAAATCCCCCTTTTTATCTGTTTATATGAAGATACAAGATGGATATTATCTTACAGTTACTAAAGCTACTGAAACTACTTTCATATTTTCAAACGTACATTCATGGGGGCTGTCACGTTTGATATTTAGTATCAATAGAGCTAAATAAACACTAGCAATATGGTAATATGTTTATCAAAGATGAATGTAGAAAATATGTTTGTATTCTCCAAACAGTTCTGCTTACTAGCGTACTACTTTGAGGGCTAGGTTCAATAATTGCAGCGTTTGAAATAATAATAAATTATTTTCCATTAATAACCATGCTCAATGAACTCCTTTACAGCTATATAACACACTGCTATTTTCAAGTGGAATCCAATGTTAATCTCTTACCTCGGAACTAATTGGCAGCCTATTTTAATTAATAGTACGTTCAGGATCAAAGTTGATGGACATATTGTATAGGGTAGATATTTGGAGGTTGTTGAAATAAATGGACCCGTATTAGCGTGGAGAGAGAATGGGAAGCCCTCAGTGATAGAATCACATGTGGGAAACCATCCCCAGTACACCCGGTAGAGATTAGAACCGGGTCCTACTCATTACTGACAATCCGGTATAGTGCAAGTATGACACCTTAGACCGTGTGACTAGCAGTGTGTTGACCATTGTTTTGGTGAAAGTGGATTTCCCACTCAAACTTAATTTCAAGACCCGAATTTTCATTTCAAAGAAGTGTGATAATTTTTTTTTGTTCTGCGTCTTACTAACCTTTTGGGCTAAATACATAAGCCTATTTACTTACACTAAATGGGGTAAGAATGAGAAAGGTAGAATTAACAGTAAGTGTATCCACATTTTCTTGGAAGGAGAGTGGGAAGCCCTCCTCAGTAGACCTAGTTCCGGCCGGGAATTGATCCATAGCCATCCCAATACCAAAAAATACAATATACTGCAAGAGGGATGACTTAAACTGATAAGACTATCAATGTGTGTTTTCCATAATTTGTTCTGTATATTATTTAATGTGTTATTTATTAAATATGCTTTTATTCACGTTAAAAAGAAAGATGAATACAATAATTGGTTTTAAAATTTTAAAAGACTATTTTTTTTAAACTATAAATATGTATGAAAAATAAACATGTTTATCTTAACTTGAGGACAGAATAATTTATTTAACTTATGAAATATAGTTAAGGTGGGGATGTAGGAAACGCAAGAAAATCCAGTGTATTTTTACAGTTTTCATAGCAAAATATTTTTTGGGCAAAATAAATAATATATTGCTTCAGTACAAACCTATTTTTTATTTATTATCCTATCTATTTGAGGTATTTAATGTGCACTTTATGAATCGACTGATTATAGCAGCACACAAGAATTTCTATGAGTGAGAGAAAAAGGGCCTACCAAGGCCGTAGCCAGGCGAAATTTTCGAGGGGGGG
>CABFVX010000341.1:233230-320655 GCA_902151425.1 Timema shepardi
CTTCCGCACACCCACCCTTAATCCATCGCTTCCCTTCTTCAGATTCCTCTTGCTTTGTCATCCTATTTGCCACTCATACTTGGAAATACCTTCAATTAGAAAGCTTTTACTGCTTCCTAATCTCACAGGTCTCCCCCCTTTCAACAATCTCACCCAAACTCGCTAATACTTCATATTTACTTTGTCAAGATTTTCTCTTAGTCTATTCTAACCAATGCACAAAATAAAAATAAAAATTGCACAGTGCTGAATAGCTTATATATTATCTTGTCCCTTGATTTTGATATTTATAAACCGTAAATAAGACATTACGTTTTTAAACTTTCGGGGGGGGGGAGGGGTTGAACCCCCCCCCCCGGCTACGGCCTTGGGGCCTACCAATATTGCCGGAATGGGTATTTTAATAGACATTCCAGGGTTCTTTTACAAGCCACAATTAACATGGAACCTATGGCTTTGTTTTCCCCCCGAAGAAAATTGTGCTAGGGATTTTTATCTCCCAAGAAAAGTCTTTTGAGCCTAGCTGGGTTTTAACCCACGAACATCGGGCCCTGGTGGTAGGTACTTTAACCCAAGACCACCAAGATATCAACAAATCTTGAAAATCTATCATGAGCATAACAGCATTAGATGACAAACTTTTTAAATGAAGAAAAAAAGTTTTTAATAAATTCCAGGACACCCTTGACAGATATTCAACAAATGTTGAATTCATCACGTGAAGAAAATTAAACTATATGTTTTTACTAAAGCAAAATTTCATTTGTTTTGACGAACTTTTTTTTAAATATAAAAACTGCAACCACACTGACCTTTTCTCGCGTCCTCTACATCCCAACCTTAAGTTTTCCACTGATGTGATAATTTATAATTATTTTTCAGTGGGCTACTAAAGTTTTTAAAAATATGTTAGCATCCTTCCTTTTCGACAGTTAAGATTTATTGTGAAAACCCCTTTAATAACTTCTATCCTTCAAAGCAGAGGCTATCAATATTTTATCGTTGATAGCACACTATTATTTGTTGTGAGTTCTCGCGGAACATTGAACGTGCAAGCTGGTGACAGTACGGGAGACGCAGGCATGCGCATGCGCAGATATACCTTTAAGTTGAACACGAAATGCATGAGTGCTTGTCCTCTATTAGACCACGAATTTAACTTTAATGTAAGAAATGACAAGCTCAAGTTTATCATTAATAATTACTCAGCTCTTTGATTGTGATCCATTAAATTCTATGGAAAATATATTAAAGTTTTCGAAAATTTATCCCACATTTATTAAAACAAATATAATTGAACGAAACTACTTTTAATTATAATTTTTAAAACATAACGTCCAGAATTTCGTGGCACACTTAATGAATTTCGTGGCATACTATTGTGCCCCGGCACACCCTTAGAGAACAACTGCTTTACAGGCATCAAATGATAAAAATAAGTTTGTGTAGAGGAGGAAACAAATCCAACGCTAATTAATAGGATAGAGATGTACTAAAGTGTGCTAGACACTACACAAGTCCTGTCAGTGCTCAGTATTGAACCTTTTCCTCCCGCGTCAGAGTCAGGAGTTCTAACAGGTATACCAACCCTGCCAGTGGTCAGTATAGACCCTTTTACTCCCAAATCAGTCAAGAGCTCTAACTGGTATACCAGCCCTGTCAGTGCTAAGTATTGAACCTTTTCCTCCCACGTCAGAGTAAGGAGTTCTGACAGGTACACCAACCCTGCCAGTGGTCAGTATTGAACCTTTTCCTCCCACGTCAGTAAGGAGTTCTAACCGGTACACCGACCCTGCCAGTGGTCAGTAATTGAACCTTTTACTCCCAAATCAGTCAAGAGTTCTAACCGGTATACCAGCCCTGCCAGTGGTCAGTAATGATCCTTTTCCTCCCACGTCAGTCAGGGGCTCTCATCGGTACACCGACCCTTACAGTGGTCAGTATTGATTCTTTTCCTCCCACGTCAGCAAGGAGTTCTAACCGGTACACCGACCCTTACAGTGGTCAGTATTGAATCATCCCCCCCCCCTACGTCAGTCTGGAGTTCTAACCAGTAGACAGACCCTTCCAGTGGTCAGTATTGACCCATTTCCTCCCACGTCAGTCAGGAGTTCTTGTAACGGGCTAACCAATTTAGCCCTATACTACCCGAAATTGCTGCACTTAATCATTGGCCAAGAACATATAGCCTATACGGTATCCTAATATACATGCAAGTCTATTAATGGATACATCTCCATGTGTTACATACCACGTCTCGAATACATCATGGAACAAGACTGGCACTATCAGAAGGGCTACCCTCCCTCACCGTTCTGAGAAAACTGCACTTGACTGGTCCGAGAATCAACAACTACTGAGTGCAGCGCGCGGCCTGCTCTTGGTTTAGAGCCACGTTAGTTTGGGCCTACGTCATATATCCCATGTAGAGGGATTTCTCCCCCTTTATTTCCTACCTATAATTATTTGCTTTCAACCACTATAAAGCTCCATGGCTCGCTAGGCAAAGGCACGATTACAATTATTCATCACCACCAGGATAGTCGACGCTCTCCGACACCCGTACTTCAACTCTTACTACACGCAACCAGTGGTCACGACGATGACGCCGAGGGACCGAACGGACTGACGAAAGTAATATGACGTCTTCATGATCGTCCAAATATGTGGGGAGTAGGTTGCTTCATGGCTGGGTCCTAGTATTGATAGTCGAGAGGATGTTACTCTCATTATAAATATTATTTGTTGTTTAGGCAAGCCTTTTATGACTTGGTTTACTTGACGTGAAGTCATTTTTTATTTCAAATTTTTCTGCTTGGTCCTTAAGACCAGCAGTTTAAATTGGGAGGATTCCCACACCTTAGTCCGTATGATCATTTTGCGAGGCAGTTAGTCGGGAAAGGGGCAGTTCAGGTTGTTCGGGGTCAAATGAAAATACCTAGTTAGGTTTATTTAACTTGTGTTGTTTGCCAGTTTCGGTGTTCAACTTGTGGGTCATTTCTGCCCATCAGGCATGGCTTGTGTTAATTACATTGTTTAACTTGTGTTGTTCACCAGTGTCGGAGCTCAACTTGTGGGTCATTTCTGCCCATCAGGCAGGGCTCACATTACTCTCACTTAAACGTATTTTCACCCTTGTGGAAGCTGGGTATCTCCCACCTTGTTGTTTACTACTCAGGTCATGTGTTTAAAGTTTCTGGCATTGACCAATTTCCCGTGTGTCAGCCCTTGACAAAACAAGGCCTACAACTATGAATTGCGACTTACCCTGTACTATTAAATTGTTGTATATTTTTTGCTGCTGACAGATAACAGATTGGAACTTTGATAACTTAACCTGTCTGTCTAATTAGTGAGCGCTTCACGCCAAACTCTCATTTAGAGAGTATCTGTTTTTATATAACAATCTGTGTGGCTATTTAACTTGCACAAAACTAAGGAATATTCTGTATATATTGTTTTGTATTCTGAAGATGCTCTTGAACTTTCTCTGTTATTAGATTCATTAAACCAATTTGTTAAAGATCATTTATATCTTTTGCTTTTAAGTGTCTCCAATTATGTTTAATAAACTTGTAGCAATCGCTGTCTCTGGTGTCAACTAGAGCAGCGGTTCATTCTAACCGGTACATCGACCCTGCCGATGGTCAGTATTGAACCTTTTCCTCTCACATCAGTCAGGAGTTCTAACCGGTACATTGACCATATATATATAATTTATCATCAACACGATTGGTACTGACTGAGATAATATAGGGCAGTGATTATTAACTGGGAGGCAGTGAAAGCATTTTTTGGGGCCTCGAAAAAATAATTCAAAATGTTATTTGGTTTTTATCGAAGTCACTTATCTTAAATTTTATGTTTTGGAAGAAAGAATTCGATGAAGCATGTAATTACAATATATCTCGATTATCTGGGGCAATGGAGGGAAGATAAAGCATGGATAATATAAATCACGGATAGTACAAATAATCCCCATCTGTTTACCATCGCCATTCAAAATTTTCTGCACTTTGTTTCAACTTATTTTTGTGAAAGGAGATTTTCCGAAATGGTAAATAATAAAACAAAGCTGTGAAATCGAATCCAGATTGACTCATACACGCGAATAGCATTTAGTAATACACATGTTAAAAAGAATAGGCAAATTAGTGGAAAGTGTTCAACAGCTGAATTTCCTCTAAATACAATTAGTTAAGTTACTTTCTATTTTTTTATTTGTTTATTAGTATGATCAGTAAATAAAGCCACTATTTTCGAAAACATCTTAATGATTAATATGGTAGTAAAAACTAGGGGCCGCGAAAATATTTTAGGATATTTAGGGGGCCGCGAAAGTAAAAGGTTAAGAACCAATAATATAGGAAGGTGCATATCAATAAATTTATATCTTTCATGAAAAATATTTACGGAAATGTGGACTCGGAACATGTTTATAAGATAAAAAAACAACCCCGCAGTTGAGCTCTTCTATCGCCTAATTGTAATGTCACGACTTCAGGAACCATATAATTGATAAACCAGAGAGCTGTCTGGCTCATATACACGACATAAACCACACACCGACTGAAATAGCGCTTTTTAAAAAATAATTATTGTTTTGTATTATTGTCATCAGTGCAGGCAATGTTAGGTGAGACGTTTATGGTGAGAGTGTTTGTAATGCTAGAAAAGGGATTTTTTTGGGTGCAAATTTCATAGAATCTTTTTTTTTTGTCAAAATAAATCAAATGATTCTCTAGTAGAAACATATAACTTAATTTTCTTCATATGGGGTCCTGGAATTTAATGACAACTTTTTCTCTTCATTTAAAAATGTGTCATATGATTTGACTAATTATGTATATTTAACAATATTTTATTTATTTTCGAATTAAAAGGAGTTATGATGTAAAAACACTGGCCTTTTCTCACGTCCCCTTTCATCCCACTTTAAACCATCTGATTTAGATTTTTGTCTGAAAAGAAGTGATTGGTGATGAGCTTTATTGGGTAAGTTTTAGTTAACTAACTACTCGCACCAGTGGGCACGGAGAATACAGGTGTTAGTTTCACCAAATCTGGTTTACCTGTATTCGAATCTCCCCCTGGTGTTCTGTTCTTTTCCCCTCCTAAGTAGTATACACACTACTCTAACTCCACATGAATGCGAAGGAATTTATTCTAAGCTGTGCCTACCTCATCCTGAACTCAGTAGTGTAATTAAATCAAGATAGTTCTGACAGGTAGAAAGACTGCGTGAGAAGAGAAATAAATGGTACTGTGCACCGTGTAGACTTTCTGTCTCCTTTACCTACAAATTGAGATATTTATACTCAAAACACGTAAGCTATGTGAAATGCAATAATACGCATTGTTGCAGAAACATAATGAAAAAAAGAGCATCACATTTTACCAAAGAGTATATAAATAATAATATACACTGTTAAAGAAACATATTGAGGACAAGATAACATGGGATTAGCTCAAAATTCGAATCTACAAGTATTTACTTACTTAACAGATTAATATACGAGTTCCAGGCAGTAAAAGAATGACGTGGGTGACAGATAATTGCGACAGTGAGTATCTTGTGTTTTAAAAATGTAGCCAAGACCACATTTTAGTAGATATTAATCAACCCTAGCACTATAATCGAAAAAAGTGGTGTGATTCTTATTTGATTTTTCCCCTTTTGAGATTAGTACATAGGGCATGGTGTTGGCATTATTTCACTTAGTGTGTCTAAAATGTTTATAAACATATTTGAATTATTTTATTATTGGACTAGATTCGAAAACTTAACACAGTAAAATATTCAACACAGACTCGATTTGAAAGCTTATCATAATAATGATGGATTAAATAACAAAGCTATTATTTTTGTTAATGACGGTTATAGCCGCATTTATATATAACATTACATGAATTGAAAGTAATAAGCCTAAAATAAATTATTCTATTCAGATATGTAAAGTACGTACCTAGTTAAAAAAATATTCAATCCAATTTTTTTTTAAGAGCGGGATTTAATTCGGACACAAATATGATTTTTTTTAACTCATGAGATTCGATTCAGAATCGATAAGAATCAGTTAGCCAAGATTTGGATTTGCTTCTAAATTGAAAATGATAGATTAGCACAGGAGCACTAAACCAAATTATAGTCCGATCGATAAAATGGTCTCGGCTCTGGGTAGAGATAGAGGAACACTGATAAACAGACGGCATCATAAAAAACACACTTTTGGGTTCAGGGGTCATGAAACGTTGATATTCATCAACATCTCGAATTCAATTATTTTGATGATCACAAAACTTTGCTTTACTACTTTATCTACCCAAAGGGTCGCGAGGAAGTAAAAAGTTTGTAATAAAATATATAGTTCGCCGCGAGATAGGTGAAATGCAACTTGCATTACATAACGGATTGATGAATTGAATAGCCAACATTCTGCGGGGGCTCTCATGTTTGTCCAGGAATATTGCTCATTTCGTCGTACAAATTATTAGTTATTATACTTATTTATAATAATTTAGTTTTAGTTATTCATCATTACACATAAAATGGTTGCGCTTTGAGATAGTTTGATCAATTTATGCACTTAGACAACTTGTACTGCATAAAATATATATTTTATTGTTCAAACGTTATTCACTGCATTTCAAGCCTTAATAAATTCATAATTTTAGGAGTTTTCTATAAACAGTTTGCTGTTATTAGTAAGGCTGGGCTTATATTCATGCGTAACTAATAGTAAATAGTGCATAGAGTAGAGTGTACAACAGCTTATAGTGAAATGTTATGATTTAAGTTCTACTTAAGGGGGCCGCCTCGGTAAGAGAGAAATTTACGCGCAGACTTTCAGATATAACGCGATATTTAACTCTACGATGCGCTATTTCAAAATATGGTTTACGCCAAAATTAAATCAAAATATCCCAAAAGGGCTTTTATTCCTCAACAACTTTATATTCTTAGTTTTATTAATATAACAAAATGTGTGAAAATGTGACACTAGCTAATTTTCAACAACTTTTTAGTTATATTTGTGAAGCTATGAGACTAGGCTTGATCTAAAAGGGATGTATTCTTCTTCTAACCAATACAGTAAATTTTTGATTTACTCACAACAATTTTTTAAAATATATTTGATAACTAGCAGTGCGATTAATATTAGTTTCGTGGTATTGTTTTCCCTATTTTTTATTGCCATCCCCGAGAGTGGTTGTAGGTGAAAGATGAAAGGTGGTATAAGCTTAGACAGAATAGAGAAGTAGTTTCCAGAAAATGACACAGACCATTGTATTTTAAGCCTTGTGGCCTGACAGTGATTGATACTTTCTCGTTGATCGAGGCAGCCACCTTAAATCTATTGTGTATGTACCTTGTAGCTTTCAATACTATAATTTATCTATATTAGAAACCATATATATTACAACCACATATAATATTACAGGAATAAACTCCCGCATATATCCCCTGGTCCCTTAGCACCTAATATTTAAATAAAGGGTGCCTTCGATGCTCAGGCTCACTCACTGTTATTATTATTATTATTATTATTAGCACCGCGTCTTACTACCCGTTCGGGTTATACGCACTTACGCTAATGTGCAAATGGTAGGGTGAATGTGAGATGAAATGAAGGACCTACAGTTTAACGTGGAATCCGAACCACGGTGGAGACCTGGCATTCCTAACATTCAGAAGAGGTCTTGTCAGAGGTGAAGGAAGGGTTTGGTAATCAGATAAATCTTTGCCGGGACCGAGGATTGAACCCCAGCCGCCAGCATAGAAGTCTGACACCTTACCCCTAGACCACCAGGTCACCGCCTCACTCACTGGATAGAATAAAGTGAACCTGTTACTCGGGATCATTGGTTGAGATCAGGACAATTGTGGAGATGTGTTGGCGATGGAGATAAAATAATCATGTTATTGTAAGTTATACTTTAATAATCTTGGTAATTACTCAGACGCTATGATTACCTTAAATAAAATTCCTATCTATCGGACTAACGCTACCAGGGACAAATAAATAATAAAACCATAAATTACAAAACATAAACTAATATCAGATAATATTGAGTGTTCAAACAAGAGGTATAGCTTTATATTACCAGATTGTATATTTAACACAGATATCTGAAAGTAAAAACATGAATAGTATTGAATTTAAAAATAAAAAACAAGTATTGTTTGTTAATCCTTCTAAAATATTAACTTAAAGTGTACCCTTCTCTTATGTAGCGTTCTCTGAATGTGCATCAAATAAAATGAAAATTCTCAAAATATTTCTTATTCCACATTTCCTTGTATTATAAAATAGGCTACAAAATTATTAGATTCTGGATAAAATATATGTTAAATTTCACTTCCCTTGTAATGGGCGTTTAGCATGGTACATCTTAAATATGTCTCCCAAGCTCTTGATGCTTGGTTTATTAATATAGAATATAAGGAGTTTGTGGATGGTTCTTCCTGACCAAAAGAAACATTAGCTTAGAGTTAAAGCTAAGGGTGAATTACCTTAATTTATTTTTAAATGACGGCTTAAGTATTTACTCATATTGTTGTTGAAACCAGGACATCAATCTTTTCTGCCTTTTTAAATGGAACGCCCATTTCAAGTAACTTTTTTCCCCACGCAGTTGGGTGAGAACGAACCTGACTAGATGGAATTATAACGTCAGACCAATCATAGATTGGTCATCCCATACAAAGAATTACATGAAATAAAATCACAGCGTTAAACAAAAATAATTAAAACATAGATAATAATTAAAACTTTGTCTGAACAAACCTAAACCAAAATCACTATTTCTACGCATCTGAATATTCAAAAGCTCAAGAAAATATTAATATGTTTCTGAGGTCATCACCATCACAAACAGGCCTAATTATATTTTGACATACATTGTATTTACAAATATTGATTTATACATCTAACATTCTAATCAATTACATTAATGAATTTACCATAGGCATGTAATGATTCTGAAATGCTCACGCTTTATCGAAACAATTTATTTAGAATATAATATAAGAATCTTGACAATTTGAGAACGACCCAAGATAGACCATGGTCTTTTCTGTACAGGTATTTAACTAGCACAATGCAATTAACTTAAACAACACATGGCCAGGGGGGATTTAAAACAATAAAAATATTATTTATATTTTGGGGATGTTATATGTGGGAGGAAACTAATCTCCAATATAATGATTTATTATTAATAGGTGTTATACCTTAAGACAGGTCAATTTCTTTTATCAGTGAACTTAGACCACCAATGTAGCTTGTCCTATTCCACCTCCTTCAGCTTCCAGAATTTTCTTATTTTCTTCAATTTATCTAGTATTTGAGTCCTCCTTCTTCCTAAGCTCCTCTTTCACTCAACATTTCCCTCTAAGATGGCGTGTAGAAGAAAGTTACTCCTAAATGTGTGTCCTATTCAGTTTGAAATGTACCGTAGAATCACATCCAAAATGGTTCTTTTTTCACCCGTTCTTCTAAGGACTTCTTCATTTGTCACCCTGTCTGTTCACCTGATCAATATTCTCCAAATCCTGGTTTCCAATTTTAATTCCAAGTGGCTCTTCATTTTTTAAATCACTATATCTTTTGGTTTCTCAATGTTGATCTCCATGGTATATCTCCTCTCTGTCTACATCAGCCAGTCCATCATTTTCTGCAACGCCCCTTTATTTTTGGTCAGCAATGCTAGATAATCTGCGTATTTTATTGTGTTGATGACTCGTCCCCCTGTACTGAAATTGCCACGCCCCTCTATGGATTTCTTGACTAGCCCCTCTCCATACAAGTTGAACAGACTGAATGACAAACAGCATCCCTTTCTCACTCCTCTTCCTAACTTTACGCTGTTGGTCTCTTCATCAATCAGCCTCATATTCACTCGCTGTTCCAGGTAAAGGTTTACAATCAGCATTCTTTCTCTCCAGTTGATGCCGATATTATTGAGTATTTCCATCAGTTTCTTCAACTTCACTCTTTCGAACTCTTTTTTCCAGTCGATGAAACCAAAGTAGACTCTTTGACTTACAGCACTCTCTCTGAAATGATTCTCATCATCCCATTGGCATCACGGGTTCTTTTTCCTTTTCTGAATCCAAATTGGTCTTCTTCCATCACACTCTTTATTTTCTGTTCCAGTAGCCCGTTGAGTATTCTTGCTAAGATCTTCCCCACATGAGAGATCAAACTGATGGTCCTGTGGTCACTCAATTTCTTGGATTGTTGCTTATTTCTTAGAGGGACAATGGCTACGTATAAAAGGTCCTTGGGCCACTCTCCAGTTTCGTGTATCCTATTTATAAGTTTTGTCTGAGCTATTAATCCATTGTTTCCCAGGTTATTTAAAAGGTCAGTCCTTTTTTGTCTTCCTCTACTTCGTTTTCTGGTTCAATCTCCAAGTTCCCTGATCGATTTCCCTTGTCATAGAGTTTCTTTCTCTCTCTCGCTCTCTCTATATATATCCCAAATATATATATTTCCCAAATAATAAGAAACTCTTTATAATCCGTCACCATACGACCTTTGGGGTTTAATATTTCTATTATTCACATGCATTCCTTCCTTTTCTTAGCAGTTCAATAATCTCATCGCATGTCTTCTCCATCTATTATTATCGTAACTTTATCTGTCTCTTTTCTCAACTCGTTGTTAAGCCTAATACAGTGGAGCATCGTTAATCCGGATCGATCGGGACCAAGACCCATCCGGATTACTGAAATGTCCGGATTTTCAAATGGGCTGTCAATAACTGTATACATAGGCAATGTATTGACTAGAGGATACATGACGCACGGGAGTCTACTTTATTGCAAAATAGAGGGTGAAGGGTTCGAAAAATACAGTACACAAAATATTTTAATAAAGTATATTGAATAAGAACATGTACATTATGTAATTTAGATTAGTAACTCTACAATACTTTTTAGAAAAAAACTCCCAAGAATCTACAGTAATTAATGGAAACTTACTGGGTAAAAAAGTCCTTAATTGTTTTTTGTACAAGACTTGATGCATGTTTCTTTACATCCACGTCTCTCAGTCTTTTATGAAGTACGAGTTGTGTCGCCGTCCCCTCAGGTTGCCTCTCTAACCAGTTCATAGCTGTCTGGAATGCTTCATAGGCGTCTGAGTGTGAAGGACCGGCAGCTTCTTCAGCATCCATTTCTTCGTCGTCGTCACTCTCTCTTTCATTGCTTCCATTATCACCACTGCTGTAAAGTTTGTAAATGATAGCACAGAACTGAGCCGAGCACGTGACCAAGGAGAGGTGACTGGCTAAGTCGTTGAACTCTCAAGGGTACCTTCCACTACCTCCCATACCTGCTCTCAACGCCGATCCGGATTTGCGACGCTCCGGATTTTTGACGTTCGGATTTCCGACGCTCTACTGTATATTCTTCTTTTCTTAAAGTTTTTCCATTTTATTCTTTCTTCCATCCTATAAAGCATTTCTGTTGTTGTTACACAGGGCTTTCGTGCAGTCATATTAACTTTTCCAATATTATCATTAATGAAACAACATAAAAAATAAAACTATGGCCATGACAACTTCCAACCATTTCCGTTTCTTCAAAGCGTGGTTTCCTAACTTCTCTCAAGCTGTCCTCAATTTCATAATTCAATGAACATAAATTTAACAACCAAACTAATTTCTTCGAGACACAATAGAGCTATATAGTCATCAAGGCCACCGAAACAGACAACATAAATATTAATAATACAATAAGTACTCAAACAATACATTCTCGTTGATCCAACATACAAAATATGACATATATATTACTCTTACGACAAGTAAAACACGTCCTAAGATTCGAAATCGAATATCAACTTTATATATCGGCATTTTAATTTTTCTTCTCAAATTCCGTATTTTATTTCAGAATTCTAGGGGGATTAATATCCGTTACACTTTTGTTTTTAGTAATAGAAAATGGGATGATATCTTGGATCTACTGTAAAGGTCTTTAAAATACTTCAATCAAGGGTTAACTCACAAAAGTCGTTCATTAATTAATATGAAACACGAAATTAACCTAATTTAAGTGGTGATTGTAATATTAAAACAAATTTTGTTTTTATTTGGTTCTGATTTTATAGTTGTTCTGAATATTAGGATATACCTACTTCTTAATAACAGAATACAATATTCAATGTTTCCCCTTTATTTTCAATCATATTGAAAATATTGATCATTGACGCCTAAACAAAGAAAATTTGTTACTAGCAAACAAGTAAGGCATTTGAAACATGAGCAGAAGATATTTTCCATATGCAGGGTGTACTGGATTTTAATTGGCTAAAACCTCTCCTCGCAATTTTATTGGCTAATACATCTCAAGTTCAAGGATTGTTTATACTCCACTCTATGCATTAAGTATACGCAGTTAATGATAAGTAAACTTTATACGTAGTGCACTATTCACTATGTATTGATTTTGAACGCTATGATTGAGAATAATATTTAAAAAATTCTTGCACCCTATTTGCTATGCGTTTTTAAAGAATATAAGCTCAGAATAACATAACTATATATATTTTTTCTATATTTCACAAATTACCGCAAACTGTTTCAAGGTATCTTTTAAAAATTTATTAAGGCTTATAATGGTGTGAATAATTTATGAAGGAACTCTATATTGAACTAGATTTTTACTTATACTTCAGCTGATAAATTTAATTGTTCAATATCTTAGCTAAGTTATTAGCACGTCTGAATAATGAGTTGAGGGTCTAGAGGTTTGATTTCCGTCTTGTTCAAATGAAGTATTTCATCAATGATTAAAGTGGGGCATCTCTCTCTATTCATACTGATGAATTAACGGTTATAGGAGAGGGTGCTGTATCTCCTAGAACAGAGTTGGCTTCAAAGTAGTGTGCTGATATAGTCAGTAGTTTCAAAAATTGCTCAATTCCTCAAATAAAATAGAGTTTAAAATTTTCAGTTATTTAAAATAAGATAAATAATATGTAAATATCTAGCTAACTATGACACTAAATTTAATTTTATATCTAGGTTGAAAAAAATTCGTTCCAAATGACTTTCAGTAAATATAGTTTTAAACTTATTTTTATTTCTTTGGCTGCTGGCAATCTGAGTCAAACTGTGATCAACATATATTGGGTTATATCTCAATAAAATGCACGGGATAGAATTTTAACCCTTACATGGCTGCAAATTATGTGAAACTTGGTGATTATTTTTGGTATAATCCACCCTCTCATGTTCCTTGATGCTAGGTATTTTTACCAACACCGGTGGTTACACAATTCAAGAAATACTATTGGTGGAGTGATCAAGGTTTGTGCCTCGGTTGAATGCACTGAATTTGGTTTTACACAAGGTGTTCCCATCTTATCTCCACGATAGTTAAGGTGCACTTCCTTTCTACTTTCCTCAACCTGCCCCCTTAAACTAATACATTAGTAATCTTGTTGTTAAACATAATAAAAAAATAGGTTCGGTAATTAAAGTAGTTGACAACCAATACTAACAGTATTCATCCCCCTAGCCCTATCCAGCAAGATTAGCTATTTGAGTAATTGACCCTGAAGAACTACTTGAAATAACATAGTCACATTCTTATCGTGTTCCCTGAGATAATGTAAATCAAAAACTTAATGCAGCTAGAGACAGTACTTGAACCATACATGCGCCTTATCCTGACCTACTAGATTATAGTTGAAGTAGTATTTTTTGTGATTGACTAGTCAAATAGGGTGGTTAACTGAGAAAACGATTTCCCCTTCCGTAAGTCTTTCTTTTCCAGAATTTTCATGGAGAAGCCTCGAAGTCTGTTGTTATGACACATAATCCTCTTAGAGAGGTTGATGGAAATGGAAGCTCCTTTCGTTTTACGATTCGATCAGACCATTCCTATTAAAAATCTCTCTCTCTCATACACACATAAGTACATTCCAAATAACTTTATTTTAGGTTGGATTTAGAAGGTAAAACATTTATTTCAATTTACAGAATATACCATTTCTATGTCATTTTATTATTTTTATTTTTGCATCGCTTCTGACTACACGTCAAGCCTATCCGTATTTAACTATATTAACATAATAATCATTATTGAGGTATAATTGAGAGGAAATATACCTGCATTTGCATGGAGGGAGAGTGGGAAAACATTAAAGGAAAATAACCTTTTATACACCCATTCAGGATTTGATTCTTAACCTTTTCATTACAATCAATATATTCTTATTTAGGGTGACGTCTTAGACCGTACAACCAATGATGAGTGACTTTTATTTATAGCATCAATTAATAAATTGTCTGTAACCATTTTCTTTAGTTGGAAATTTTCTGTACATTTTCTTTGAACAAGGTTTTACCGCACCATGTCCAACAAACTAATTTAAGTGCATCAGTGGCTACATGAAATAATACGTCAGTTTGGCTATAGAGTGGATTGCTGGCAACGGGAAAGGTCAACGTTAGAAACTAGTTCAACCAGCCTAGGGGTGGTTTTATAAATATAATTTATCACTCTAGTTTTCTCACTACCTAACAAAGCTAATGCGGGTGCACCTCCTTTATAGCAACTTTCCTCATTCACAGCCCTTAGATTAAGCTATAAAATAACACTTAATAAAACGTGTTAATTGAAAAAGTCAAAGTGACTTACCCAAAGGCAGCTAACATATTTATTAGATTTAAATCATATTGGTGGGCACGTGATATAAACGTTAAGACCATAAAGGCTGGTTTTCTGGTTGACAGGAAGATCGTGGTTCAGACCCAGATCTGATATTGGGAATTTTTAATTTTCCGAAGAGATTTCCCATACTCTATGTAAACGTGGGCACACCTATTATAAATTTTACCTTTCTCACATTAATATAGTTAAAATAGAAACATCCCTTTTAATATATCAACAGTGGGAAAACCATAAACATCTAATATAAATTTTTCGGTTCAACTCTAGATCAAACTGAGCTCACTTTTTAAATTTAGCAGGCCACTGTCGCTCATTTGTGTTGGAAGTTGTCTGACTAAGCATGATAATTTTACTTTAAAAATGAAAATATATATACATTTTTTAAATTTACTAAAATATTATATAGACCAGTCCTACCTTTTTGTTTACGTACCCCCAAACATAATTTATCTTCATCTTTCTAGCCCCAAAGTGGTTGGTGCATAATGCAAGCTATATATATATTCTGTAATCTACATCTAAATTACATCAGAAATAATGTATTAAATAATCATTTTTAAATGAGATTATAAACATATATGTAAATATATGTACGTATACAAAAAGTACATAAAACTTGAAGTAGATCTGTCCGGAAAAGAACACTCACTTACAGATAAGCTAGACAACTTAAATTTGGCAAGATAGTACAAGGATTGCCTCATATAGTCAGAAAAATTTAATAACGGGAAATTTTAAATAAAGCTCCGGGGATTGGGGGGAGCGTATAGTTAAAAAAAACTTTTAGAATTAGGTAAAAAATTTAAATGTGGCAGGAAGGTAAAGAATCCACTTCAAATAATCATAAAATTCAGAAAACGTTAAATATTTATATGGGACTCCAGGAAATATAGGGGGTAGGGGTGAGGGAGTGAACAGGAAAATGACTACTCAGTGTAGTAGTAAATATAAACTTGGCAGGTAGGTAGAAGGTTAGCTTCAAATAACCAATTAACATTTGAAATTTGACCTATAGGGAGGGGAACTGTGGTTTGAAAGTTTTCAAAATTCATCGATGTATCTTTTGAGCCAGCGGATATAGAAACTTGAAATTAAAATGTAGGTTTATTTATAAAATTGGATGAGACCTTTTGAAGGCATTTTGAATTTATTTTATTACGAGGGGGGTGGGGGGCAGAAAGGCAGGGGACTTACTGACATACTCATCACCACATTTCCCCAAACCCTGGGCCTGTAAACTTGGAATTTTGCTTGGCAGGAAGGCAGCGGGAGCTCCCCATATAACCATAGCAATATAATATTGGGAAGTTTAAAAATGGGGCTATGGGAAATGTGAGGGAGGGGTGAGTGCTATAACTACAGAAAACTTTTTAGATGAGGTATGAATATAAACTTGAGTAAGGATGTAGAAAGACAAATCCAAATGATCAAATAGATCTTAAAATTGGAAATTTTTGAAAGTTAATTGGAGAAAAGAGGATGGGGGTTCAACATTTCAAAAGATAATAGTAAACAACTATTTCCCAGTGTGGTAAAAAATATAAGGTATCCAGGTGAAAATACAATTCAAAATAATATTAAAGCCTTAAAATGTAATTAAGACTTTGGAAAATAGAGGGTGTTTACGAACGAAAAAAAAATCCACTTTAAGTTAGATGTGGTAGAAAATTTAAATTTGGCAAGATGGTAGAAGGACTACTCCAGATAACCATATTCTTCTCAAAGTTCGAAATTTCTCCGCAGGGTTTGTTTGAATGGCGGAGATGGGCTACAATTTCCAAAAATAATAGAAACAACTACTTCTGTATGTGGTAGGAAACTGAAATTTGGCAAGAAGGGATTGAGACCACTCCAAATAACCATAAAAGAATAAAGAATAAATGTAGAAAATAAAAAAGGAGGAGAGGGATTTTAACTATAATGAAAAACATATTTTAGGTGAGTCAGAAAATGGTATTTTGCCAGTAATATAGAGGGATTAATCTAATAACAAAATAAGTGTTAAATATTTGTTATTTAGAAAGGAGCTTGAAAAGGTTAAGGGGCTAGTAACTTAAAGTATTTCCAAAATTATTATAAAATCTTCTTTCCGTCACGGGAAAAAAATAATTTTCCAAGTTATAAGAGGGCCACTCCAAAATAATAATAAAAGCTGGAAAGTTTGGAAATTAAAAATAGGGGTGGAAAATGGATAATAGAGTAAACAAATTTTTCAATATGATAGGAATTTTGAATTTTGTATAGTCAGATGAGAGAAATCTTAAAATAAACTAATACAAAAACTAAAGATTACCTTAAAGGAGATTCATTAGCTTTACGATAGCATAGCTATAAATAAAAGGATAAATTATCTCTTAATTAGCAGCGAACTAACAATTAAAATAAACAAATTCTTGCAACATATTATTCAATATGTTTCTTTAACATAGGCTATTATTTATTTATGATGTTTGGTGAACTGTTATGCTCTTTTACTGTGGATTCACACATTCGTCGTAAAACGCGAGTAGTGCTGAGAGTTGGTCACGTGACAGCTCTAATCCAATCACAAGAAGTCCACTTGTCCAGCGTAGCCCACATCATTCGAGTAGAGTTAATTTCAACTTTTCCAGCGCTTCTACAGAAAACCGGCCAAGAAGACCCGATCAGCGCATGTGCAAACTTTCAAACATGAGTTATTTATAAACACAGCATATTCTCAAGATGGCGTATCTCAAAAGTGATGATGAAAAACGACAGTTTATTGGAAAACATGAGTTTTATTGATGACAAAATCCAACCCAGGCAGCAATTAAAACATCAATTTTTTTTGAAAATACAGTAACTTACACTGATTGTAATATTTACATTTTTATGTTTAATATTTCAATGCATCATGAGTAAACAGAGATTCTCAACTTTCCGGAAGCGTGTGAAGAGTTGCACCACTAAGCAATGCTGACTTACGGTACTGCTTTCAAATTTCAGCGTACGTGTGAATTCACCTTTATCCTAAAAGTTTTGGTAATACTGTCATTAAGTTCACTTATATAATTTAATACTCATACTTAGGTAAATATTGTGTTGTTAATGAGCTGCTTTTGTTTGTGCACCTATTTTATGAACAAAATAATTTTTTCCCAAATAGTTAATTTATTTAAATTTATTAATTACCATGATTGGTTTGTGATTGATATAGTTAGCTCTGGATTGTACAATGAAGAACTATTAAAAAATGGGCAGCTCGATGTTGAACGATATAATTTGATATAGTTTTGGTGCCGCTATATATATGATTTTATTTTTACAAAACCCCTTCGATGCATCTACGTACCCCAGGTTGAATATCACTGATCAAGACAAAACAACTTTGCCTTTGCATCCAAACCTTCCATAAAGTAAAGTTTAACACGTGGCAGTTCCCAGCTACTTTTCTCTACGCAGCATTTGTGCTCGTAAATTGTCATGAACAACTTCCTTCTCCGGAGCAATCATATTCGAGTCTCAAGGCATATCGTCGCCTTCAATAAATCGCTTACGGTGAATTTATGATAGGAAGGATTGCGAGATTGGAGTAGAATTTATATCCGAGTGTTTGAATTCAGTTAGATAGTGTTTCAATATGAACCATTGTGTCGTGAAGTGGCGATGGAAAAATTCATAGACACATATTAAGTATATTAGAATTATGGTAGAAGGAACCGTCTTTGACATGGTGAACTATTGTTGCATGAACATCTAGAATAACTTACATTACATTTTATGCATGGTAACAAAGCATAAAGGCCCAAAATATATGTTTTTTTAATTTAATAATAATATGTAGCTCTTTTAAATAATATCATAATTTCAGAATATTAATCTAGATTATGACTCGATTTGAACATTATTCTAAATTTGTCAATGATATTAAATTCAAATTAAATAAACAGCCTCATAGATATCTAGAAAATATATAAACCTTTTACATATTTTGCTATAATTTTTTTAACCAAACTGGTGGTCTCATGGTCTTAAGTGGTAATAATGTCTAATATGGTTTTCCCGTAGCGTGATGGTTGAGGTTAGATACCTTTCAAATATAATGAGGTGTTTTTTCCCTAACTGTTTACCACCCTCCCTTCACACAAATATAGGTAAAATTCCTCTAAATTATACCTTCCTCGTCTCTACCACATCAGTGTAAACATATGCATAGTCCTAACAGGTTATAAGATATGGTGCACTCAAGGGCGTGTCATTTTAGGGGATTGAAGATTAATTTTCCCAAATTTCTTAATGAAAGATTTAAAAAATATGTTTTTGGATATCCAGAAATCAAATATGTTATTATTTTATTGATTTGACAACATTTAACTTGATAAATCTACGTTTAGTTAAAAAGCATAGCAATCGATAGGTTTTAAGTCCGACACGTAACGAATATTGAGATAAAGCGAAAGGTTATAGGGGTCACTGTTTTATTGTAACATATATTTGTAATTATAAAACAACATGAGAAATAATTACATCAGTTAAAAAAATATTTAAGCAACACGCTTCTTCAAGTCTTGTTATAACTTTTTTGACATCAACCATTAATTCACTTCTAGTCCTTTGATATAGCCATTACGTTTCTAATGTTTTTCCCTGCTTGCTACTCTGTGACTTTTTTCAGACACCTCTCTAAAAACTGACCATGACAGGGCCACTGTGGGGACTTGCATGGGCTCATCGATAGATTTTATTTCAATTTACGTTCCAAAGGGGTTTATTATACCCACGTAATACCAGTCAGCGGTAACAGGGGTGAAGCACTGAGATTATTGGATGGTGTTTTCCTAAGACGTACAGAAAGATCTTCTAGTGTGTCAGGAATGCCAGGCCTCCACCGTGGTTCGGATTCCACGTTAAACTGTAGGTCCTTCATTTCATCTCACAATCACCCTACCATTACACATTAGCGTAAGTGCGTATAACCCGAACGGGTAGTAAGACGCGGTGCTAATAATAATAATAATAATAATAATAATAATAATAATATTCTAGTGTGTCATTGTCTCCACACTTCAAGTCAATCTTTTTAACATCAGCTCTCCTCTCCTAACTGTCATAGGAGTACAAGAGTGTCTGGTTTATCATTTCACTGAATATATACCATGCTAAGCTCTGGATGGTAGGCAAAACAACATCCACTACAACCTTCTTTTCCAGCCCAAGAAGCCGGAGCTGAAACCAGCTGTGGCATGGTCCTTCTGCCCAAGAATAGTTTACTTTAATCTCGAACCAGCAGGGGTAGTATAAACCAACAATGTATTCCACTATAAGCCTTAAGTTGTCGAGAGTTTTGCCTGTAAGGCCATGTTTTGAAACCCATATGCGGCAAACCCTTTTTGCTGTTGTCAACCACCTTGAATTGCTGACTGAACTAATTTAAAGAAGGGCCAGATCTGTAGAAAGATATCCTGTCCTTATGGCTTGTGTGATCATATACCAAAACGTTTGATCAGTTGAGAGTTCCTTTATGACACTGCCATTCAGTGAAATAATCTCTTAAATCGAGCTTTTGGTGAATAAAAAATCAATGTTCTTTTGCAGTGTTTAATATCTTGCCAATTTTACCTACCCACTTGTTGCTATACAAGGTATTCTCATTTAGTACTGTAATCAAGTGTCGCAGGGGTAACTCGTTGGTTTGGAGGGCACTAAACAACCAGATCAGATTACGGAAAAGCATGACCTCTACTCAATGGATGATACCGCCATCCCAACCGGTGTTAACATTTGTAGAACCAACTCCAATAACTTGTAGCCTTCAAGCAATTCCCTTATTCTTCATGAAATCTACAATATTACCAGCAATAACTGCATCAGGTTTATTTATCTTTAAGATTTTCTCTGGAGTGAATTAGTAACGTTATCTGCCACCTGGATCACTGCACACATAATAATTATCTGATTTAATGATTCTGGGGAAATGATGATCAGAAGTTTATACTTGAAGCTAAATTTAATTGTATCTAAATGGCTATAAAAAGATCCAGTTAATTTTACCCTTCTTACAAAAATCATAAAATTCCCAATTCAGGGATTTCATAATATTCTTTTCTTTGGCCTTCTTGACTTTATTGTGATCAACCACAAGTCTGTTGAATTCTTTAGTGATAGAGCTAGCATCATTAAAGGTGACAGTGGTGATGTCAGCTGTGGAACGTAAACCAACACCATATCTGATTCCCTCAATATGAAAATTATGTATTTATAATGTATTGTGCTCAGCCTTTTTGTTTGAAGTGGAAGGCGTACTTGGTATGTCTAATTTCGCTTCATAGATGATTTCCTTTCCATATTGAGCACCATCTCTTTGTTCTTAATATTTATTATCTGTGAAAATTATTTAATTCTATGGTATTGACACATTCAGTTTTCTTCTATGCTTATATTCAGAAAACCTTCCTCTTTCATCGTCTTGCCACTTCTGATCTTTGACTTGTTTGATGTGCTCAGGGATATCTGGCGAGTCAATCTGATGTGGTCCATTAGAACGAGTCTTTGTTTCTTTTAAACTCTTTAATGAAAACAAGTTTATTTACAGGGATATTCACTATTCAGTTCCTTAGGACAAGTATAGTTAGTGTGAGCTCTTCTTTTGCAGCCAGTATTTGTAGGACAGTCCAATTTACAGCAGAGGATAATTTCTATAAGAACACACATAAAAACATATGTAATATCTAATATAATAATGACAATAATATTAAAATATACTATTATAACATAACTGATAGTATTGGACATAGCTTTCTCATGATTTTCAGGCAATTGTAAACACATATTTTAATTAGGAGAACGTGATATCTGTAATTAGGCACCTTCATAATGATCTGAAACTTTTTAAAAAAACTTAGAAAAATGTCACAATTTTCACATGTTTGATTATCAAGAAAAACTTAACTATCTTCATTTTTATAAAACAAATCTTTATAATTCCCCAATGAAGCTGCAACCTTTGGTATACTGTATTCACCAAGTAGCTTTGCAACTAAATACTACTAAACTATAGTAAATTAGAAAACTGAACATTTCAATTTGACAATAGTTTTATTTAGTAGACATTAAAAGCATAAAAATGTACAAGTTTTACAAGAAGGCAGAATATTATAGAATTTTAAATTTCTTCTGAAGGCAAATAAACTTGAGGGATTACTTGATTACTTGAGGCTACCTGGGCAACACAGTGGCCAGGCATGAGGCAGTAGAATTTCTAAAAGGAGAGTAATTTGAGAATTAGTTAAAGCAAAATATAGAACAAATTTACAATATAACGTTTACACAGTCTCACTTGACTAGGTTGAATATTACCAGAGATCCACCAAATTTGTTGGCTAGTTGGCTGGTGAATCCAGCTGATTGATGGCTAAGGGCCAGGAGTCATTAAAGTACTATGGCCGGACATGTTCCCTTACGGTACTACCAAAGCATTCAATAGTACATAAACATCCTTTAGTACTAATACAAAATTTAAGAACCTATTTACAGGCCAAAACAAAATAGTATTATTTGCGCGGACCCCACTATGACAATAGGTCAATTTCCACGGGTTGCGCACCCAAACTAATACTTTCAATGAACATTGACTGCATAGTCAAATCTCTATCATTTACAACTGCACTGTGTAAGGCAAAAGAAAGAAACAGACTTCCTGGCGATAACCATCAATAACAAAGCACTGAAGCACATGACGTTTAGGGTGTCATGAATTACTTTTCTTTTCAAGATTTATAGGAACTTGTGAGTTAGTGTAAATCAGCTACACTAAAAATTCACATTTTTCTAGCCAGAGGCTTTAACGTTAGGACAGTGTCCAAAAATACAATAATGCACTCAGCATTTGACTTTATGAGTCATTAAAATCTGACTTGACCATCAGACAAAAAGGCGTAATATTGCCAAGGTACTTCTAGCATAATGAAGTTAGCTAGTTCTGAACATGATACTAGATATAAAAAAAACTTTCTCTCTTGCTAAAAAAGAAGGACTCCCAAATGACTTTTTACATTATGTCAAACCAAAATAAAGTATCTTCTAACTAAATACTAGGGACTAAATGACCACCGCTGGATACCGATACCCTAGCTGCGGCGTCCTTGTATCCAGCGCGTTGACTAGGACGATTCATCCTGCTTCGACGATGCTATGGTGGCGATTCCGACGACCCAGACTCCATGATCCGTCTTGGTTATTTCACCGGCAGCGCTTCGTTGTAGTACCTAGGCTGTGTAAAGGCGTTCTGCAAAAATGAACTCGTGGCGCGTCCCATATATAGTCACAATCAGACACGAACATGAAAGAGAGATAAAGGAGAACGAATTAAGAAGCAGAGGTAAAAATAAGGAAGAATAAACGAGGAAGGGAAAGAGAAGAGATAGAAACTGACGAGCTTCTTCTTTCGGCCACCAGAGGCGCAGTTGCGCACGAGATCGGAGCGGCGGCTTGTATTTCGACGCTTCTTTCTCTACTGAACAGGCGAGAGTTGAACCACGTGGAGCCGCCATTATAGATAATCCTGTGATTTTAGAAGCGAGTTAATGATATCTGCAGGCATCTGGCCGTGGGTGAGTTTATACACACATATCCTATATCAAAATGCATCAGTATTAATTTAGTTATTTGATTTTCACTGTTATTTTTACGCAAAGAAATAATATAGATGTATATTTTTTCAATTATCTTGAGGGCCGCATGGTCGGTTGTAAGTTTTTTATCTGACCCCATCTTATAACAAGGGTATGCATTCACATATCTTATTCATAACTATAATAATATTAGTCCTCTTTTTTGATATTTAGAACAGCAATTATCAAAATATAATTATTTTTTGACTAACCACGTGTTTGAACGTAGGGCAATACGTAGTTTTTGTATGAGAGAGTATAACTTTGAGGTAGTTTATCTTCAATATCTCGATATAACTCAAACGTGGCACCCAATTACACGAATAGTAATAAATAGTTAACTTTTTCCTTGTAGGTGTTCAATCAATCTGATTGACACGCTACAGCTTTCTGAATAGTTTACTACGTTTATGAATGTAGTATATTCTAAAACATTTATCGCCTCATGCCACATATTTTAAATGTGAATGAAAAACTACTTATTCATAAAATTTTGCTGGCCCTTAAGATAAAATTTCCTTACTGTACCAAAGTTGAGCTGTCATTATTTTAAACAGTAAATGTACCTTAAATATTGTTTATATTACTTGTAGGTAAAAACTTTAAATCTAAATAAAATAGTAATTTCGAGGGAGGCCATAGAAATAAGGGGAGAAGGGGGTGAGAAAGCTAGTATTTCGAACCCAGGATACGCCACCGTTATATAATTGCTACGGCCGAAAAATAATTTACATTGCATTTATATTTAATCCAATTTTGTCATATTATATAAAATGTACAAAATATCCTAGAGATAGCAGTAAAAGCTGTGAATGAATGCCACGGAGATATAGGTAGAATGAGGGTGTGAGTAATGTAGCCCCGGATTCTCCCGTGTCGCGCTGAAGGGTGGGAGGGGAAGGTGTTAGAGCCTCATGTAGATTACCTCCCTCCTATACCCTTCCTCCCTGCCAAGCCATAACACCGGCACGTGCAAGCCACCTTGTTGTAGACCTAGACCCAGTTTTCCAAAATCTTCCTTCGTCCTTTGCGATATGGAAAACCCTTCTGTCCAAATAGAGAAGGACTTCAAGTAGTTTTTTTAGGCCTTGAGCCTCTTTTGAGTGGGTAGAGGTAGGAATTAAAAGTCTTCAAGGCACTGGTTCAATCCTTGTTTGTATATATTTTTTATTACTACGCTTTAGGCACTTTAATTCTATTGAGGATACCACAAGTTTATCTACTAGATTGGGCAATGTCGATAAACCTAGTCGAAATATTAAAATTGTTAAACTATCCAAAAGATAAAACGCTTTGACCCAGATGGCCACGGTTTTTACTTTTATTTACTAGCGATTTAAACTGTTCGCATTTAATTACTATAGTGGTGTGAGGACGAAGAAGGTAGAATTTGGAGGAAATGTTCCGTCATTTGAGTGAAAGGAGAGGGGGAAACGATTTTAGAGAAATTCACTCATAGTAGACCTGGCAAGAATTGAAATATCGACCTCTCTGCCACTGGACAATTAGATCAGACATGGTTGACACCTTATTACGCATATCCACCTATGCATATATCACTATCAATTGACTCAGTTATTAAATAACTTGGGAAATATAAGATATTATTTATTTCAAAATACAAACTACTATTTTAAAACCTATATCGGTGATCGAATCGTCTGATGTGTCATTCTCGTCATAGACAGGGATAGTGGGGTTCAAACTCCTGTCTGGTGTACTGAGGTTGTTTTAGTTCTATATGGTTTTCTACTCTACCTTCACACAAAAGTGGGGTACACTTAAAATAAATAAATCCTTCCTTATTCCTCACACAATCCCGTAATTAGTAGGCCTTAATATGCGCAAAACCCGAACGAGTAGTTAGACGCAGTGACAAAATAAAGTTACTATAAAGATTTAACTGGCATTTTGTATTGTAATACACATATCGTTTTAAAAAAGTAACATGATAATGTTTGATGTGTTGACTTGGAATGTACCTTCACACTTTGATAAACAAAAATCATAGTAGAAAAAATATATTGCCAAACAAAAAAGCGTATTTTGTTTTTAAATTGTGCTATTGAAGATTAATATTTTAAATAATTCAGCAAAATATTGTCAAAGATATATAAACAGAATTACATTAAATGCAACTATAATTGTTTAACATAAAAATATTAATCTATTTTGACAAATTTAACATAGAGTTATATATATAATCGGTGACCTGGTGGTCTAGGGGTAAGGTGTCAGACTTCTATGCTGGCGGCCGGGGTTCAATCCTCGGTCCCGGCAAAGATTTATCTGATTACCAAACCCTTCCTTCACCTCTGACAATACATCTTGTGAATGTGAGGAATGCCAGGCCTCCACCGTGGTTCGGATTCCACGTTAAACTGTAGGTCCTTCATTTCATCTCACAATCACCCTACCATTACACATTAGCGTAAGTGGGTATAGCCCGAACGGGTAGTAAGACTTGGTGCTAATAATAATAATATATATAACTTAGAGTTATATATATATATAACTTAGAGTTATATATATATATAACTTAGAGTTATATATATATATAACTTAGAGTTTTATATATATAACTTAGAGTTATATATATATATATATATGCAACACGTCTTACCACGTATATCATATATTTGTATTTCGTATTTAATCACGCTAATGGAGTAGGTAGTGAGGCAGAATTGAGAGAAAATGTACCCTTATCTGCTTTGAGGGAAAATGGAAAACCTTTTAGGAAAAACTAACACACACCCGGATGGGATTCGAGCTCCAACCTCTCCATAACAGACAATATGGTATATCACAAGAATTATAATACAATTGAAATAAAACCCTTTGTTGGAAACAAATTCTTTGCCTCGTAAGGCTATCACTAAATTATCTAGATCTAAGAGGAATCTTCTTAAGTTGGTAGGTATACTCAATCAATTACAAGAACCATCCGTATAATTTAGGGTTGCCGATATCTACTTACAACAAATTTCCTGAATTTCCAAGTTTTATGGAAAAAATTCTCATCTACCTACACGACATAGATATTTAGAATAATTGAGTTTGATGGTAGAATAAGATATACAGTCGTTACATAACTCAATGTTGCAGGAAGGAAATAGGGATTAGATGCGTTTTCGAATGAACGTGCTTGATTCTCTTGATGCTTCAGTTTTTTTATATCCAAAAGCCTATTTAAATATGAGAGTTAAATATCCCACATGAGCAAAAAAAAATCAGTATTTTTTATTAGTTTCTTGGTAAATTTTCTTTGTTTTCCCTGTTTTTTTCTAGACACAAAAATTTATTCCCAGCATTATATCAGGTTTTCAGGTACGTGGAAACCCAGAAATTAGATCGTTTGATTCGACTATAGCATATGTAGGCCTATTCGGTTGCTAGAACTATGCGGCAAGCAACATCACTTGTAGGTGGTCAATAAATAGTGAACCAAGTATTCTATCCACGTGTTACCATCCAGTCTCCCTCTCCCCTCTGCACCCCCTCCTTCAACCCATACTTATTCTCCCCCTCACACCCAGCCAAGATGGTGGGAACTCCTTCTTGGGAAAGTTCAGCAAGGTGGGTTATCAAGACCCCCTATAACCCTCTCAAGCAAGGGAAGACGAGTGTGTTATTCTTGGCCGCGGGGGCTCGAACCCCGGATAACAAAGTCTCCCACTTCCCTTTCTATCCAGTCTTAGCTAGAAACTAACTTTGTCTTATTTGAGCGCTTTGGAGGGAAAACGACACAATTGCCCGTTTATATTATTAGTTGAACTTTAGAAGCGAGTAAACAAAAGAGTTACCTACCTGCTTCAGTGGCCGAGTGATCTAAGCGTCACTCTCGTGTTTGACTGTCCTGCTGATAACGGGAAGCTCGGGTCCCAGTCCGCTCTACTGAGGGTGGTTTTTCTTAAATGGTCTCCCACTCTTCTTCCACGCAAGTGTGGGTAGATTACGTCTAAAATGTTTCCTTTATCATCCCAACCCCATTAGAGAATTTAACATATAAACGTATAACAGCAACGGGCCACTTCAGTAGCCGCATGGCCTAAGGTTTCCCTCTCACAATAGACTAGACTGTTGATGACGGGAAGATTGGAGTTCGATCCCGGTCGGGTGAACTGAGGGTGTTTTTTTTTCTAAATGATTTACCACTCTCTTTCCCCACACAAATACGGATACATTTACTCTAAATTCAACCTTCATTATTCCTAACCCACTATCGTAATTAGTACAGAGGCGTACAACCTGAACATGTAGTAAGATGTGGCGATAAAAAAAATAGCGTTATTTGAAACATTAGAGTCTCTATACTCGTATATTTACTATCTGCATCAATGGGCACGGGAACTAAATGCAATATGCAGTTTTCATCACTACTCCATTAGCGTTATTAAATGCGGATAGCAGGGACAGATAAGATGCGGTGAAAGAATTGAATTATGAACTGTTTATGATTGCACGTTAAACATCCCTTATGAATAACATTTAAAATATCACGAGGAACATTCAAAGCTACCCCTAAATCACTACTAATATAGTGACAATCTCTGAAAAAATTTGCCACACAAACATTATCTCGATGTTTTATCAAGAGCAAGAGCGGTTTGGATAAGACTGTAAGAAGCTCATAGATTGAAAACATTACTAAGTATAACATTATAGAAAACATTCTAATTGAATCTTTCATAAGGAGTAAATGAATATAATAAAAGCCAAGACTTAGATATTGTCGTTAATAATTTACAAAGTTATGAGTTCAAATAAATTTAATTAGTAGATTGAATATTGAGGATAAATATAGTTATGATTAACATTATTATTAGCACCACGTCTTACTACCCGTTTGGGTTATACGCACTTACGCTAATGTTTAATGGCAGGGCGATTGTGAGAAGAAATGGAGGACCTACAGTTTAACGTGAAATCCGAACTACGGTGGAGGCCTGGTATTCCCCACATTCACAAGTTGTGATTAATACACGTCTTGTCAGAAGTGAAGGAAGGGTTTGGCAATCAGATAAATCTGTGCTGGGACTGAGGATTGAGCCCCGGACTCCAAGCACAGAAGTCTGACACCTTACTCCTAGAGCGCCAGGTCACCATTTATGATTAACACTTTTACAAGTTGTTTGTACTCAATTTTGTGTGTTTTTCCTTTAACACACTTTGATATTTATAATATTTACCTTGACTATATTTAATATAGTATGAGTCAAATTGGTCAAACTAACAAAAATGACATAATACACAATTAATTTACAAACAAATTCTTAATGAAAGTTAAAACAGATCTATTCAAAAGTTGGTGATTGCTTGGATTGTAAAAGTTGCAGTATTCAGATAACTCTCTTAAAATATTTGAGCCTTATTTTTTATATAAAAACTATTTAAGTCTTATCTGAGATTTTTGTTCCCGTTACTCCTTTCATTGTTCCAGTGTTTGATGGAGAGTACCGAAACATGTCGGATAAATAAGGTTCCAATAACCTCCATCAGACACTGGAACACTGAGAGAAGTAACGGCAACAAAAATCTCAGATAATACTTAGATAGTTTTTTATATAAAAAATAAGGTTCAAATTTTTTAAGAGAGTTATTTGAATACTGATACTTTTACAATCCAAGCCATCACCAACTTTTGAATGGATATGTTTTAACTTATTGTTTTAATATGTTTTATTTTAACTTTCGTTAAAAACTTGTTTGTAAATTAATTGTGTGTTATGTCATGTTTGTTAGTTTGACCAATTTGACTCATACTATATTAAATATAGTCAAGGTAAATATTATAAATATCAAAGTGTGTTAAAGGAAAAAACACACAAAATTGAGTACAAACAACTTGTACAAGTGTTAATCATAATGATACTTATCCTCAATATCAATTTATTAATTACATTTATTTGAACACATACCGTTGTAAATTATTAACGACAATATCTAAGTCTTTAATTTTATTACATTATTAAATATGTTTAAATTTTAAAAGCTCTCGTATATGTAATCCTAAATTAATCCCAATATAAATTTTATAATCAATTTTTTTGAAGTGGCCAGGATGGTGAGTAGTAATTATGTATACATTAAACATTTCCTATAATTTCACAACATCAGACGAGAATCCTATTCTTCGGTTCAGGGAAGTTTGTTTACGTTCCACTTAGTTTTAACTCACATAATAACCATATAGGTCGCTAAGCACACACAATCCTTGCGATGCAGTAATAACATTTTCAACCTATTTTATAGTTACCACCGAGTGTGGGATTAGTGACTAGGTTGGCTGTTAAAGTGTATTCACACAGGAAGAAAGAATAATTAGCACCGAGTGTGGGATTAGTGACTAGGCTGGCTGTTAAAGTGTATATCACACATGAAGAAAGAATAATTAGCACCGAGTGTGGGATTAGTGACTAGGTTGGCTGTTAAAGTGTATTCACACAGGAAGAAAGGATACTTAGCACCATCTGCACTCATCTAAGATTCTAACCTCAATTTCTGTCACGGGAAATATCGTATATTGAGATTATGACTCCTTAAACAGCTTGGATATAGCTCTGATTTGGAAATTAAATTCCTACCTATATCACAATTACCTGCAATAATTACTATTTTTAAGCCTATTTTCACAAAATAGTTATTCTTGGATTATTTTATTGTTAATTATCTTTGGTTCATATTTTTTGGACATAACGTATCAACCAATCTGGAATATCAACATATTTACACTAGTGGAGTAGAGATAAGGAAGGTATAATTGAGAGTAAATGGAGTAACTTTAGAGAAGTGAAAAAAACACCTTCAGCAAACCCAGCTGGGATTTGAACCAAGACTTACCCATCACCAACAAACCAGAACAAATGTGGTAGATGCATTCACCCGTGTGTCCACTGTTCATTGTCCAAAAGTTCCCATCCAGTGTGAGCTCAGCTTGATTAAGGACCCTCATCAATAGTTGGTTGTTGGAGGATCCGATCCCCTGTCACGGGTAATGCAAGTCAAGCTAGGCCCGTTTTAGAGTCTGTATCAACCCCCCACCCCCTCTATCCCTCATCCCGTGCAAATAACCTTCCAGTCTGCGATAACTATGGCAACAGGTTTATAAGCCGGTCCTTGTTATCAGCTGTATAATATCGGGTGAGAGGGGGAAGGGAGATTACTCACAAGGAGGAGGGGTAATGGAAGGAATAAAGGGGACCCATTATTGTTAGAGAATTGAGGGTGATGGGGGGGAGGAGGGGATGGAGAATCGATTGGAATAGCTCCTTGGCTTGGAGTTATCGTTGCAGGAAATGAATGATGTCACAAGGAGAACGGTCTCTTGAGTCTCGCTATCTCTCTTTTACTCATACTCATTGGTAGTCGGGGTCAAACTAAGGTAGCAGTATACTTTAAGGGAAATATCCTTACAACTCTGAAGCTAGAACAATAAAATTATCAATTATCTTAAAATGTTATGGTTGTGACTCTGTCAGAAAAAATAATTATTATTTGTTCAAGTAAGGTATGATATAAATTTGTATATATTTATTTTTTTTATCTCAGAACAGTGACACGTCATGCTAAGCGTAATTGAAAATGAGCTAATCTCACATTTTCATGATTAAAAAAAAATATAAAACATATAATTTAAAGTTATTATTCCTATAGATAAAGGGAATGTTGATACTTTTCACCTTCATCTTGACGTTAGCTATATTTTGAAATAAAAATGCACTTCTTAAATAACGCGGGATTTCGGGACGTTAGCAAAGCGTCTTAGCAGTCACTCCCCTTAATGTGTGATGAAAGTTAACGCGAAGTAGCGTTTGAATTTTTCAGTTTTATGACAAAATACGGTTTCTACAAAATAAATTAAATCTTGCTTCAGTAGATACACTTGGTTTAATTCTCTTAATATAGTAATATCCACAGTTTTTTGAATATCTGCTATGAGCACTGTATAGTATGACCATACCTTGTTCTTTTAATTTAAAATTTCATGTAAAATTTCACGTTGATAATGCCAGATCTTCAAGAACTATAGATATTAATATGTTTTAGAAATCAATCTGAATCTATCTACTGAAACCATATTTTATTTATTTTGCCCAAAATAAAGTTTTTGTCATAGTAAAACTGCGAAAATACGAATCTAAACTCACGTTCTCTTTCATCCCAACTTAAGGTGGGATGGAAGGGTCTGCCTTGGAGCTCTCAGTTTTAGATGAAGGGGAAGAAACAATCTCCCCTCTTACCATGCAGCTAGCTTGGCTTCCCCCACTCCTCAACGCCAAACCTTTCTTAACCCCCCTCCTCTTATTGCCATGTCATTTTCCAACCTAAGTTTCCTGGAATCACCCAGGAGTGAGACCACACCACTTGTTTACAAATAAAAGCGTTTACCCCCAGTTCAACTTGGCAGATATTTGTCCTTCTGACATGTAGGCTTTTGAATGAGAATATAATGAAGGCAAGAGCTGATTCAGATGTAGGTGTATGAGGTTGTGGAGGAGGGGGTTAGGGGGTGCGATTTATTCTCATAAAGCTCCTTCAATTATAAGTCTAATACATTAAAAAAAAATGAAAAATGAAAATTGTAATATTTAATAATAACTATTATGTTGATAATAAAAAATAGTAATATTGCTAATTTATAGAACTATTTTACTATAGTAAAAAAAAGAGTACTAATAAAGGAACACGATTATTAATAATACATTTTTAATTTAAAAAAATAGGCAGTAATGGGAACTGCCGACAAAAGTGAAAACTATGAAATAAGTCTTTTTTTTTAATGTTCAAATTAATTGTAGTATCAAAAATTAAAATTTCATAGTTTGTAAAATTATTAACATTAGTCTGGTTTTCACATCCATCGGCACTCCGAGCAACAATTATATACATTTTTATATGGTTTATTTATTAGTCAAAACATATGATGCGCAGTAATTATTAATATACACTTATTGATATTGGAATAATTAATATAAACTTATTGATATTAGAAATATCAAATTTTTAAACGCAAATATTAATACGAATATTGGAAATATTTGAAAATAAATGCTTTGTTTTTGTTATTCATTTTTCTATATAAAAATAATAACATATTTAGTACTCACTATACTACTTCACAGTGATCCTACAATTAAACAATGCACAGTATACACACATTGAACTTTCCACGTAGTCAATTTAACTTTACTTGTAGTCGGTGACCTGGCGGTCTAGGGGTAAGGTGTCGGACTTCTGTTCTGGCGGCCGGGGTTCAATCCTCGGTCCCGGCACAGATTTATCTGATTACCAAACCCTTCCTTCACCTCTGACAAGACATCTTGTGAATGTGGGGAATGTCAGGCCTCCACCGTGGTTCGGATCTCACGTTAAACTGTAGGTCCTCCATTTCATCTCACAATCACCCTACCATTACACATTAGCGTAAGTGCGTATAACCCGAACGGGTAATAAGACGCGGTGCTAATAATAATAATAATAATAATTTTTTTTTTTCAATAATTTTCCATGGCAGTGTGTTATAACACTTAATTATTTTTTACTTTCTCATCAAAAAAGAAAGTACTGTAATCGTGAAGAAATTCGAAATCGAGATTTTGAAAAAAAAAATTAATCCCGAAACTTAAAAAGAAGTTTTTAAAATTCTGTCTATCTATCTCCGGGCTCCAAACTCAGAAACGGCTCGATGGATTTTGTTCAAACTTGATATTTTGATTTAATATCTAAATTAGATCGGACTTTTTTTTTCATTTTGGCCCTAGCCCCCAAATTCAAGGTAGTTTACCGATGAGTTTTTCTTTAATTTAAAAATATTTTGAAAACAGCTCTAACGATTTTGATTAAACTGGATATATAGGGAGTATTTGACCTTATAAATAACAATAAATACGTGGTCTTTGGGCAAAAATTCGTTAAAGGGTGATTTACTGATGGGCAATTTTTGAAATTTCAAATTATTTTGAAAACGGCTCTAACGATTTTGTCTAAAATGAATATCTGAGAGGTGTTAGTCCTTACAAATTTATATATGTATTTCGTTTTTGCGTAAAAATCCGTTTAAAGGTAGTTTACTGATGAGTGATTTTTTGAAAATATGAAATATGTTTAAAATGGTAAGAGAGATTTGGTTCAATTAGTATATGTGGTCCCTTGGACATTATAAATAAAAATACGTGTTATTTTTTCGGGTAAGATTTCGTTTTAGGGTAGTTTACTAATGAGTGATATTTGAAAATTTGAGTTATTTTGAAAATGTCTTTATCAATTTCGTTCAAAATCTGTATCTGGGGTTAGTATGACATGATAAATAAAACCACTTAATATTATTTAAGGGCAAAATTATGTTAGGTGTGGTTTACTGATAAGTGGTTGGGGCCGGGTGAAATTTATTGATTTTGGGGCAAGAAATGTGGTTAAAAATGTGTAACTGAGTGTCGTTTGACATGATATAGAAAACTAAATAATATTTTTCAGCGAAAAATGTTTTAAGGGTAGTTTATTGATGAGTGATTTTTAAAAATTATAAATATTTTTAAAAGGCTTACGCGATTTAGTTTTAAATGGTCATCTGGAGGTCGTTTGGCCTGATAAATAAAACAACGTAATATTTTTTCGGAGAATATTTCGTTTTAGGGTAGTTTAATTATGTGGTAAGGGTTCTCTGGCTATTCGGATCATAGAACCGATGCCACCTAAAAATTTGTGACCCCCCCGGGAAAAATGTTGATTTCAAAGAATGTAAATGCTAAACTAATTTGAACCAAAATCGGATCCTCGGCCTTCCCTCTGCCACTGTGTACGCCACTGGTTAACAGGTCTGTGTCCACACACTCTTCGTCACAGCCAGGATTTGCAGTTGGTGGGGGCATATGATAATATCAACTGCCCCTTCACCTCTTTCTTATACAATACTTAGTGTTTACCTACATACAATAATATTTCAATTACTGTACCCACTCCCAAACTTCATTTGGCTACAAAGATTTTAACCATTTCTAAAAACATATTACGGTATCACAATTCACAGGTTCAGTTTCCATTTACGAATTTATGCATATTGTATTTTTAAACTTTTAATATATTATTATTATTATTGGATTATTACCGACGTATCGACACAAATACAGGTCATATAATGTAATTTCTACGTAAGCGTGAAAAGGTCGATATAATCTAGCCAAGTGACCCTCTCTGTCAGGGTGTTGGGTTCCTTAACGTGTCGGAAACAACGACACGGGACCCACGGCTGTACTTCCCTTCCGAAGGAAGGTATGCTACGAATTTTCCCACCCTAAATATCCATCACCCTCGGGCGGAATTGAACCCGCGAACCTTGGGTCCAGAAGCGAGCATGCTAACTACTAGACCACCGAGGAAGACAATTTTTGATGAAAATCGTTAGAGCCAATTTAGAGAAAATCTACTTTTTGTTGTTTATTCCTTCAGTAAACTACTCTTAATTTTAGAGTTAGATAACTCATTACAAAAACCCTCTGTAAAACCTTATGAAAATCTTATATACGAAGTTTCAGTCCTATCGGTAAAAAGGTTTCGGCTCTAGCCCCAGTAACAGACAGACACACACACAGACAGACGGCATTGCAAAAAACACTTTTTCGGATTCAGGGGGTCATGAAACGTCGACATTCATCACAATTTCAAGTTCGATTTTTTTTTTACTATATCTATAGGTACTTTCTCTCCGAGTGATCTCGATGAAGTATTTTTTTTAGCACCACGTCTTACTACCCGTTCGGGCTATACGCTTAAGTACTAATTACTATAATGGGTTAAGGATGTGGTAGGATGATATTATAGGAAGTGAACCCGCATTTTCGTGGAGGGAGAGTGGAAAACCATTTAGAAAAAAACCTCAGTTCACCCGAGCGAGATTCGAACTTCGCTCTCCCCGTCCTCGGCAGCCAAGTCCAACACGAGACGGACGCGTTAGATCACTCAGCCACAGAGGCGGGTTCAATGGAGTAAAAAGTAAAGTTATCAAATTCATTCTTTCGAGATTATATGACACATTTTCCAACAATAACATATCATTACTTGCTGTTTATTTCTCCAGTACTCTCCAAGTCTTTCCGGTAATTCTTTTCTTCGGTTTTCCTGATAGTTTTAAACGTTTTGATTTTTTAACAGTGAAGCGAGACGAATGTTTGCTTTGTTTAGGTGATAAAGTATCTTTCTGGATTGAAATTGAATTTTCTTCAGACATGGTTGTAATGGATTATAACAATTTTTTGTCAAATCAATATTTCACCACTTGGTATGATTTATAAAAAAGCACACACATAAATGAAAAATATTTTTTTATTTTAGTAGACCTATAATGTTTTTTATTATGTTGAAAATAATTAGTAATTTTTCATATTCAACACTAGTGTTATATATTTTTAAATATAAACAGTTTTTACAACAGTTTATGCGACGATATAATTATACTAATTAAATATTTGAAAGTTTAAATAAAACCACTACGACTAACATTATTTGAAAGTGCGTGTAAATGATTATTTACTCTACAGTTATATTTTAAACTTGATGCCATGTACTCTTATTCAGAGTTGAAAGCATCCATTCAAAACAAACAAGGCGAGATGTGTAAGAAAATATCAATGATATTTTGCCTCAAGGGCGCTCAGGCCGTGATATATTAGGATGGCCTGAGGGGGGGAGGGAGAAGTTAGGGGGGGGGTGTTAATCTGTTTCTACCTGCATCGTGAATAGTACCTGTCAAGGTCAAAGAAAGAGAGCTGGTGACAAAATCTGAGGGGTGAGTTGAAAGGCGTGTATGGTGGGGGTAGGTATTCGATCGTAGAGATCCTAGCAGGACATCGCTGAACTATTTTATACAATTTTCTATCATTAATTACGATAATTCCATAAGATTTATCAATTGGAAAAAAATACGTACCTTTATTTTAGCTTAAGCACTGTGTTTGTATAGGAAGAAATTTGATCCTACTCACAAGGCGAAAAGGGCCAACTTTGAATCAATTTACTAAATTAATTACTAAGATATATTCAAATATCTTCCAATACAAACATATAACTTTATTTGATTTACAAGATAAAAAATACCCCACACTTCTGCGATGTTTCATAATCCCAGAAACTGTGCCAGAAATAGGCAATATTTTTGCGCTTTATTCAGCCCTTCCATCCAACCTTAAGGGGGCCGTCTCGGTAAGAGAGATACTGCCGCGCAGTGTCTGCTCCAACGCAATATTTAATTCTACAATACGTTATCTAAAAATATGGTTCAAGCCAAAATAAAGTAGAAAGATTCCAACAGGACTCTTCCTGAACAAGCCTATGGTTTGAGTTTTATTTAATGTAAAAAAAGGGTGAAAATACGACTTTAGCTCATTTTTAACGACATTAACCATATTTGTGGAGCCATGAGACTAGGATTGACAAAAAGAGCTATAGATTTAGCCTTTCTTTAACAAATAGAGTAATTTTTTGATAAACCCAAACAATTGAAAAAATATATATTTGAGAACTAGCAGTGAGCTTTCCCCTTTACCTTGAGATAAGTTTTGAAGTATTTTTTACCCGCTTTCTAATTGACATGCCAAAGGGTGGTTTCAGGTGAAGTGCGAAAGGAAGTATAAGCTTAGACAGAACATAGAAGTAGTTCCAGAACGACACATAACATTGTATTTTAAGCCATGTGGCCTAACAGCGATTGATACTGTCTCGTTGGCTTGGGCAGCTCCCTTAAGACGCGTGAGAAGTAGGAGAGAGATAGGGACACCAACTTTATAGGCCCATCAATTAACTTTTACATTATTACTAATATGATATTATGAGCAATTATATTAAATTTGTTTGTTGAACCTGGCACAGATTTATATGATTACCAAACACTTCCTTCACCTCTGACAAGACATCTTGTGAATGTGGGGAATTCCAGGCCTCCACCGTGGTTCGGATTCCACGATTAAACTGTAGGTCCTCCTTTTCATCTCACAATCACCCTACCATTACACATTAATGAAAGTGCGTACAACCCGAACGGGTATTAAGACGTGGTGCTAATAATAATAACATTAAGGAACTTAGAAGACTAATTATAAAGGGAAACCATTAGAGAAATGTGATAATTCTATCACTTCCTCAAAGCAAATAAACATGGGTAGTTTTATATAGCGAGTGTACAATGCATTATCAAATCAATAACTGTGGGCAATGAAACAGTGGTTAATTTTTTTACCAATGTTTAGATAGAGTTAATACGATGCCTGTGACAAGATGTGAAATAAAATGCTCTTGTTATAAGCTCAACTGCCTAAAAGAAATAAATGGTTCGGCGTACCTCACACACTTTCTCCCAATTTATCTTGTAACAGACATTAACTAAAAACGCGTAAGATTTATTAAACAAAATAGTAGGCTATTCATTATAAAAAACATTACTCCAAAGATTAGAAATGAAATAATACCCACTGTTATCTACTCTATAGCAAGCAGGGTTTCCACATGCAATGATTATTGGCGCCAGGAGTATGCCAGTTTAATGGCGTCAGTTTGTGTTTCCACATTCATAAATCAGTTTTCTACTGGTGCATTATTCAACATGGCGTCAACTGCCGTAGTTAATGTAAGTATTGATGTCATAGTTTAAATCGTGTCTTTAGAACTCCAGAAAATAATAAAAAGAAAGAAGCGAAAGCATAGATAGTTGGTTCGTAAATGGATTTCACGTAGAGATGATTTGGGTGCGTCGAATACTTTAATTCAAGAGCAAGCTAGTGAAGACCCAGAAACATATTATAATCATTTGAGAATGACACAAGATAAGTTTATGTTTTTGCTGAACTGTATTTCCAATCAAATACAAAAACATTATTATATTTTCTGTTGACTATTTCTTTGCTAGTTTCGCCATCGTTTGTAAAAACACTATTAGCAATTTAAGCACTGTTTACAAACAAACAAGATACTGGCGCCAAAAAGTTCAACTTCTCTTTACTTTACTGGCACGATGATTAGTGGTGCCAGTCAGACGGTGCCAGTTGAATTGACATGTTTCCATATGCCACTAAACTGGCGCCAGTCGAGTGACGCCAATAATCATTGCATGTGGAAACCTCGCTTATTAAGGGACTAGGAACACTGTTACAGGAAAATTGAGAAAAAAGAAACATCTTTGCCCACCAAAGAGCATAAAAATCTAATTTATTTACAAATTGTTGAATCAAAAAGTATGTTTGCTTATAGCTCAGATATGATTGGTTTTATAAAAATAAATTTCAAATAAAATATTTTTATCTTTAATAATAACACAACTTTACAATTATAAGCTATTTCATATCTCAAATAGTGGCGGAGAAATTATGTAAATGGGATAATTTGGCCGATGTAAAATATCCTCAAAGTCAGTTTCATGAGAAAATGAAAGTATCCACCGTGTTTATAATAATAAATAGTGTATAGATATAACGTTTAATCAAAATTGTCAGAGAAAATTTTGAGAATATTTTTTTTTTCTTTTTGCCTTTCAGTCTACCCTTAAATTAAGGGTTGGTTATATAATTTTTAAAAAACCTCTGGGGTACCTTGGGAACACCTAATAGGCAATAGCTCAATCTGTAGAATAGCTTCAGCTCTAACCCGAGATGGAGAAGACGGACAGGAACAAAGACAGACAGACGGAATTGCGAAAACAACTTTTTTGGTTTCAAGGAGCAATAAAACGTCGACATTTATCAAAATCTCGAGTTTTATTTTTTGACGATCACAATACTTTCTCTCCGAGGTGTCGAGAGAAAGTAAGAAATAGTATGACGGAGTTAAGACTAAATAATATTTCATAAATGTCCATAGAAACAGGTAAATTATGGTAAGTTAATTTTAGTGACCTAGTTGAAGAATTTTTGGTTAAAAATTCTGATAAATAATAAGTGTATTTAGTGATACAACTAGCTAATCCCCATTTTTTATAATGTTACAAATTTCATATGATTGAAAATATATATTGTAAATATTTTAATAATGTATAAGTACATTTAATATAATCTACTTGAACGTTAGAATATGCTCAACCCATGAACCAATAAGAGCTTTGGTTCGAAAATAGTAATGTATTAAGAAATACACCAAATATGATTATATTATTGCTTTGGAAAGCTAGCTAGATAGCTATTATCCATAAATAATTCACAAATGTGATATCAAGGTCTAAGGCATTAAGTACGCGTTAGGCTGTATTGCTGGCGACAGAGGTCAAGGTTCGAATCTCGGATGGGTGCACGGGGGGAATGATTTTCCATATATGATTTATAACTGAGGTTTCCTCATCCTCTCTACATGATAACGTGGCTACATTTTCTCTATAACACCCTCCCAATCCATGACGTAGTCCTTTAATAAAAATAATCACGTATAGCGTTGCAATAAAAGAGGGATAGGTGATACATTATTTTAATTATACCTTTCCTAGTAGCCCCTCAATATCCCATATTGCCCCGCATCGGTGCACATGTGGAATAAACGTCAAACTTATCTAGTATTTGTATCTAGTATCTAGTATTTTACTGTGATAGCGAGGTATGGGTTAGAATCTTGGTCGAATGTTTTGAGGGTGACTTTTCCTAAGTGGTTTGCCCCCCTTCTTCCACGACAAAGCGTGTTTAAATTTCCTCTTAAATCTACCTTAATCTTCCTGAGTCCACTATATTATTTAAACGCTAATAGCCCAGATGGGTAGAATCAAGACGTAAGAAAACACCAGGCTAGATGTCCACAGATACGTTAATCAGGCCCTGATAGTATGGTTTGGTGTATATATAATGTTCCCGACTGACCCGGGAGGAAAGTTTTTATTTCCGACCGGGTTGGCTTGGCAACACTCTCTCCCTCCTCGTCTTATCCTTCTAGGTATGAGCTGGTTCAGATTATATTACATGTCATTATTATTGTTATTATTATTATTATTATTATTATTATTATTTCCCCTTTGTATAAGGTCTTTAGTGTAATTTATCTTTTAAATATGATCTTCTTTATATAAAACCAGGGATCTTATCTCTACTTGACATTCTAGAGAGAATATTATTTATAAAATTAGCTAACGCTCTATATTTTGTAATACCAACATTTTTTAATATTCTTTAAAATTGTGTTATTTTATTAATTGACGAGAGTCCTAATTTTTTTGAAGCTTTGTTCACTAAATGACCATATATTTCTTAGATTATTATATTATAATTCCTATTTTTAAATGTCACTGGTTTTCAAATTACTCACTTAGCTACTTTATGGCATTAGGAACTCGAAAGTTCATTGCCCCACTTACAAGAGTACGTGACCTAGCCCTACCCTAAGCTAGTTCTATCCAGCCCCCTAATTACATCCTATCTCTTTCAGGTCCATTCTAATGCTATCTTCCCGGCTGCGTCTAGGTCTTCCCAATGGTCTCTTCCCATTGGGTTTGACAGTTAATACTCAGAACGTGCTCCTAGATTTTGTTCTTTGCGCTGCTAGTCCCGTCCACCATAATCTATGAAACATGATTATCTTACCACAGTCTTGCGATGAGTATAGGGTATGTAGCTCATCATTATGTAACCTCCACCCCAATAGGGTCATACCTTTTTGGACCAAATATCTTCCTAAGCACCTTGTTTTCAAAAACCCTAAATTTGTTTTCATCATGTAATGTAATAGACCGCGAGTTTCACACCCATAGAGAAAAAAAACCGGTAAAATTATTGTTTTTATGTTTTACATTTCTTGAAAACAGGGAGGATGTCAACAAATTATTGACCGAGTAATAGCATGCGTTTTCCGACTGTAATTTTTTCCCCCTAATTTACAATCTATTATCGTTATTGCCAGATAAAATTGTTCCTAACTATTTAAACCCATTAACCTTGTTTAATTAGATGTTATTTGCAGTAATCTCTAAACTATCGTCCCCAATATGTGTTCTCTGTGTGATCATATAGGTCTATTTAGTATTTTCAGTGTTCACTTTTAAACATAGCTCCTTACTAGTCTCTAATAAAATGTCCGCATTTATTGCAACAGCTTCTTTACTACTGCGCAACAAAGCTAAATCACTTGCGTATCTTTATATCTGCAATCTACCATTGAATGTCAATTATTCCTACTTTCTTGAATTAACCACATGTAATACTTTATGGCTAGTTTAAAAAGCAATGGGGAAAATGTATCTTCTTGTTTCAACCCATTATGTACTTTGAAATAATTTGATAAGTGACATCCCGTACCCTGCCGCAAGTATCTGTCAAACATACTACCTCAATTAGCTTGATAAGTTTTTTTGAGTATCCCAAACTTAATTAAAATTTCAGATAATTTGTTTCTTTTAATTGAATAATTTTCCTTTTTAAAATCTATATATATAGTTGATGAGCCGTCATGTTGTATTCCCACCTTTTTTTGTTTAAAAATTTACCGAATAGTAAAAATCTGATTCGCTGTTGATCTATTTCTTCAAAATCCACTAATCCCTAATTCTTTCCTCTTTCCTCTGCATATGTTGTCCATCTCATTAAAATTATGTTAAATATATTTTTATAGCGTATTGGTAGTAGTGAAATACCTCTGTAGCTATTACATTATTATTATTATTATTACTAATTACTTCTAATCATAAATGATTTTCAAAGTTACATGCAATTGAATAATTTGTTTCCTTTGAGTTGACAATCATGCGTAAAAGCTCATAGTAGTCAAAAAACACTGACATATCTGACCCAATTAATTTGTGAAAAGGGGGTAACTTAAAATAAATGTACTATCATTAGCGCAGAGAGAAATTGAAATAAACATGGAAAACCATCCCTAAATATACTAATGATTCAATCCCTCGTATCGGTGGGCATGGGTCAGGCTCATTTAATCTGATTTTCCTGTGACGGAAACGTCGGGGTTTGAATCCAGGGCCGAGTGTACTAGAGGAGATTTTTCATAAATTGTTCCCCTTTCTCCTCCACGTTAGCATGGGTACACTTTCTATTAGTTCTAACTTACTCAGCCCTATTAACGTAATTTAAATGTATCCAACCCAGAAGGATAGAGGTGAGTGATGAGGGGTGATTGGGGAAGAGGGTGTGCATGAAAAGATGAATTATAATAATGAAAAGTCTGGTGTGTGGATTTCAGCCGTGTTCAAGACGCCCCAAAACTATTCCTAAAGCGGTTTATGAAGTTGCGCCACTATACCTGACCTACTTCTATTTGATGTCGGGGTGGGGTGGGAGGTATGAAAGGAGAAGAGGTAGTAAGAGTTCAGTTTTATTTTGTTCCGCGAATGTTTACTTAGTTCTCTTTACACTCCGAGAGCTTCCAGAATTCTTCCCCACCTCTTTCTAAACGTTTTGAAACTCGTTCGACTGTGAGCTCGGCGGGCACATGGAACTCCAGAGGTAGCTGCCAGGATAGTGAGGAAAAATAACCTTAACGGAGACCACATGGGTGCTTGGCTAAGTGAATAAATTGAACTTTTTATTATGAATACAGCATTTTAACAAACATACAACAGAACAAATACTCTTTTTTGTTATAGGATATTGTTAAATTTTGACATTATATCTCAAAATTAATGGCACGGCAATATTGTATTAACTTTTTCATATAGTGTATCATAGTTTGCAAGAAAATTTTGGAAAAACAGGTTTTTAGTGAGCTATCCTTAAATAAGTTTTCCTAAGAACAACAAACACATCAACTTGTTAAGCACAATAAACACTATTAGTGTATAAATTTTAAACAAATATGTCCAAACAACGAATAAATAATAATAAAAATTAGTTATTTGTAAACTACTCAAATTATTTATATATTTGTAAAAATAAAAACATTTTATCATTTAGCACGAAACACAATTCCCAGACACCCCTCTAGAACCAAATTTATTTTCGGCAAATAATATTTTTTCTAAAAATTGTTATAAGTAAAATACCCTTGAATTAAATTAGTCTATAAATTAAACATACATTATTATTTATCATGTAAAATAGTTCCCAGATACCAATTTTTAACACCATCGTTAAAGCTATTGTTTTTTAAATATCAAAGTTTTCATTTATCAGGAAACTATTATTGAAAATCAAATACATAAAATTGTTTATTTTATAAGAAACTCAAATTTTCATTCTAATCAAAATGATAATAGCCAGTTTCGAAGAATTACAAATTTTAAAGAAAAATCACTCATCAGTAAACCAACCTGAATTTTAAGGATGGCTCAAATTAAATATTAAAGATTCCTTTTTTATGTTTGTATGAAATATCCAAAATTAAAACCATTTCGTTTCTAGAGAATGTCCTCCATTAAAATATAAGCCTATATAAATGATTATATTAACCGTTGCAATCTTGTCATTCACAAATTTAATGAATACCCTTTAAATTTATAAAGTGTCCCTCTAAACCTCTATGAAGGGATCTGGTACAAAATTACGTTGGAGACTTCCAATGAACATTTTTAATAGAGTAAGTTTTTTATTTTCTTTGCTGACTGACACTTTTTCCCATGTGCCCACTGGTGTGGTGTATTGGCAGACTTAGCTGAGCGATAGTGTGTTTGGATGTAAGGCGGGAGGCTCTGGCTTTATTCCCGACCGGATGCTTTGACGACACTTCACTCCGAAGCCCAGTCAGTGAAATGCTTGTTCATTTCCTTAACACTCACCCTCTTATTTTTTACATTTAGTTAAATAGATTGTTGCGCAGACAAAGGTGTAAATCTCGTCAAGTCTGGTTTGTCAGTGATTGAAGATAAGGGTTTGAATTTCTACCGGGCGTACTGGGATAGATTCTCACGTCTGATTTTGGTCATTTTATTTTTTTCGCCCTTTTTTCACTTAAATGGGAATACATTTATAAATAAAACGTTCTTATCCTTGTACAGTACATTATAAAATCTATCAATAATACTGGCGTCAAATATAATATCGATAGGCTCAAGCTCATCTCATAATATTTCTGGTAACGCGAAGGTCAAGGTTTGAATACCAGTGGGTTGTGCTGAGATTTTTTCTCATGCGGTTTCCTACTCTCCCTTAATGAGAATAAGGCTACACTTCCTCTAAAATATTCCCTCCTCATTCCTACCCTACTAGAGTAAATATGCTGATATTTAGGAAATATAGTATTTAGCAGTGACCCGCAACGGTGGACACGCAGCCTAAATTCGTAATTAATGATTGCGTGTGAACATAAAGTTTACTGAGATGTAAATATAAAAAAAGTTATGTCTAAATAAAAAATAAAATAGTAAATAATAATAATTAAAGAACAGAAAGTTGCAAATGCAAAAAGGAGGCCATGAACAGTTTCTATTTGTGTAACTGCCGGTATCAGGGATGCACACACTTAATGTGTTCTTCTTTAGCTCTCCGCTAAACTCATCTTGTGCGCAGACTCTGTCAGACCCGAAGAGGCCCAAGCTGCTAACTAATTCACGACCATGATGCACACTGTGAAGGAACACTCACTATCCATGGTACGAAACGAGTGCACCCTCTCGACAATGACGTCATAGACATTCCATCCATATCCGTGTAAATAACTAATAAGATCTACTTGAACTGATTTGGACGTTTGTCCCATTGGTTAAGTGATTAGTGAGATCAAACATAAAAAAATAGACATGAGAAAACGTTGTGAGAAATTTTGTTTTATTTGTATTCAATTCAACTTGTATTTACATGATGCGTCAATATAATTATATGGATTTCAAAGCGTCTTTGTGAGTAGCTCGTTTTGAATATAAAGAAAATACCTACAGATGAAAAACAAAGAGTAGAATGCGATTTATGAATACGTTCTTGTGTTATTAAAAATAACATTTTTTAAGTTGTCTCCATTTAAATAACTACATTTTTGCACTCTAAGATTTTAAATTGTTCATAGCTAGTCATAATTCATAGAATTACTTCAGTGATGCGTTGTTTCAAATCCACGATGGCATGCGGTAGATTATATTAGCATACATTTTACTTCAATTATGTTAGATAAAATAATATAGGTGGTCAGGGGTGAAAGGCGCTAATAAAGTAATTCATTTGGAATTTTATAGACAGTTCATCGACATGTAAAATGAAAATACTCATGTTCCAAACCAATTGCATATATCAGATGAGGTGAATTTCCAAATATCCGGGCCTGGAAATAAACATAATCTCCTATAAATAAATTACGAACAAGAATGTATCTGATATCATATAGGCCAGATATTTTTTTTACTAAGAAAACAGCTTCATAAAATTATTGCATTATAATACTGTTTCTCTACCAAAGGTGTTTACTTTTAATTCAGACCCGCCTCGGTGGCGTAGTTGGCTAACGCGCTTGTCCTGTTAAGCTCGACTGTTGAGGATGGGGAGATCGAGGTTCGAATCTCGGTCGGGTGAACTGGGGTGGTTTTTCCTAAATGGTTTTCCACTCTCCCTCCACGCAAATGCGGGATCACTTCCTCTAATTCAACCTTAACAATTCCTAATCCATTAGAGTAATTAGTACTTAAAGCGTATAACCCGAACGGGTAGTAAGACGCGGTGCTAATTATTATTATTATTTTAATTCAGCCCGAGCTATCCATAAAAACGCTATAAAAACCGGCACAATCCATTGGCGTATATATTAAGGAATATTTTGGATTGGCTCTTAGTTCGGCTTTCTACTTTAGACACGGAGCTGATTTTTATTCCTAGAATGACTATTGTAGTTTCTTAATAAATAAGTTAAACCCGTTCTCAATTACCCCTACAATACAATGGAGATACATAAACAAACGATTTTAGTTTAAATTTTGAGGTTAATGATGGTTTTAGCTTCGGTGGTCAAATTATCCAAGGCGTCCCTCCTACAATAAACTGCACTGCCGATGAGGTGGAGATCGGGGTTCAAATTCCGGTTGGGCGTAGCGAGGGTGGTTTTTATAAAATTGTTTATCACTATTCCTCCACGTAAATGCTGGCACGCTTCCTATAAATCCTGTCTTTCCCATCCCTACCCATTGCTTTAGTTAAATGCGGATCGTTCATCCGGTTTGTAAGACATGACACAAAAACACACATAAAAAAGGCATAAGTCAGTCCAAGGACTAAATGTTAGGCCTATCTAGTATGATTTTCCAGTTACGGGGAGATTTATGCCTCGAATCTCGTTTGTGTGTACATAGTTTGTTTATTCCTAAATTTTCTTCCACTAAAATGAGGGCGCATATCCTCTCAATTCTACCTTACTCACTCCTATCCAACTAAAGTAATTAAATTCGGGTAGTCTAGACAGACCGTAAGATGGAGTGTATAACAATAAATCAATATAAATACCCATAAGTCAAAGCAGCTCATTATGTATTCAAAGATATGATAACATTTTAATGGTTGTAGCCAAATTGTTATAAACATATTTCGAAAATACTAGCAAATACAACCATTAGAGTGAGGGAAAACATTTGTTCATAAAGGTCAACTAACTATAGATTCCAGTATAAAGACAGCTAGTGCCTCTCACACCAAACAGCACACCTCCGAAATTATCTTAGGTTCTACCCTTAATAGCGTCATGTTTTAGTCAGAGGCTTTATACTTTTTTCCCTCCCTTCTTCTCTTTCCTCATTATCTTCTGTTTTGTTTTCACTAATCACATGCAAATAGAGTTTCTTGCTCTTCCCTACCAAGACTTCATTTATTTCTCTTTTCTTTTTTGCGTTTTCTTTTTCAATACTCGTTCATGGCCTACTGGACGGTTTCACCGCGTGTTCGTCTGTGATCTGATATTCTAATCACGCCGTCGTGGCATCCAATATGCCGTGCCTTGATTGCTACGAGACGTGACTCGTTTCTGTGTCTCGTCGCCATTCTAACTTTGCAGCCTGAAGTGTTTTATTTTTAAATTATATTTTTCTTTCTTTCGTTTTTTTGCTCGCCAATTTTCTCATTTAATTTGCTAGGATTTTTGTATACATTGACAATATTTATTACTGACGATCTTGTTTATTAATAGTGAGTTGAAAAAATAATGAGAATAGCGTGCAGATTGATTTTGTTTTAATTGTTTAATAACCCATTTGAGGATAGAGGCCAACCATTTATTACTTTACGCTTTTAACACTTACGTAAAACGTTTATTCTTGTACGATTTTCTCATGATAGCACATTTAAGAACACCATTTATTCTTTCACGACTTTCTTAAAATAAATTACGTAAGAAAACGATTTTTCATCAGTGGTGGATTTGTGAAATGTGAATTTAGCGTCCTAAAGCCTGAAACTACTGCTAAATAATAAGTAAATTTTAAGATAGTAAGAAATTTAAAGCTATAATTTAACTCAGTTTGTCTGCTTGTATAATAAATATTTTACTTTTGAAGTAACTATTATATATTTTATTTATTTATTTGAAACTTGTGATAATTCTCGGAATTTTACCCAACCAATTTTCATACATATATTTTTAATGAAAGAGTCAAATGTCTAAAGCTTTAAAGGAGAAGCAAAAAACTCAGAAAGGCTTTTTTTTGACGGAGATTTATCGAGTTATACTTAACAACGAAAAGTCTCGAAAAATTAGAAATCATCCCTTATCTCTTGACAGCAATTTATATATTTTTTGTACTTAGCTAATTTTAATTGTATGATTTTTAAATTAAATAATTTACTCCAAACAGTAAACATAAAATTTATCAACTTTTAATTAGTGAAGTGAAACATAAATATAATTAATGTTAGTCGATGAATGTACGAACGCCACTAAGACCGGTTTACCAATACTGTATCATTAAAATGTGGTTGAGGTCTCTAAACTAAGTCATTTGACTTTAGATTCATACAAAAATCACAAAATGACTGACTTTTTTTTTAGGCTTTATTACAAGCCATGGGAGTTTAACAAGTTAAAACGTTGACTGAGGCAATTTTTCGCTTGGGCACGACCAGTTATTAATTTGAGTAGCAAATCTAAATTGCTATAATTAATCGTCTCTTTGTTCTTAAATAATAGAAAAGATATTTCTACAGAGATTGATGATAGAAATTTAAAATGACATAAAAACGTGGTTTAGAAAATGTAAATGGTAAACGATCGTTGTAAAACACTGAAATGAATACCATTATAAGATTGAAATAATGATTTACAGAATACAACATTTCAAACTCTTTCCATCCCTTTCCACCATTAGTGGCAGGTGGTGGTGAAATTATGAACGACGAGCAAAAGGGCGGGAGCGGGGGATGTGTGAGAAATAAAATAAAGCGAAATAGAAGGGGAGATTTTTTAAAACATCACAACATCATCTGCTAGAGATTTGTGTGTATGAGGGGTATGTTAAACGGGGGGAAGGAAGGATTAACGAGGGGTCATGAAGGGGGTGGTAGGTAGTGGGGCGGGGTGGGTGTAAAATAATCAAGTGCAGATGCACACGAATCTGCAGAAGACTGCAAAAGGGCTAATTACGACCCACGCCATTCCTGCTTCGCATGATAAATATCGTCCTGTCATTTCGGCGCTGCTAGAGCTGTCAACAGAATTAGTAATGACAAGGCACCGAGTAATTGCGTGTTTTATTCGTTTTCGCAGTAGACTTGTGTAAAAAAAAGGAGATTGAGTTTTCATCAATAATTATTATTGATAAAAACTCAATTCCTTTTTTTATTTGAATTTATAAAGCAATCATCAACGAGCACGTGGGACAAAATGCCAGGTTTATCTAGTATTGTTTGCCGGTGATGAGGAGGTGGGGGTTTAAGTTCCGGATGGGTAGTTTTTACTAAATGTTTCTCACTCTACTCACACGAAAATCTGTATACGCTTTCTCTAAACTCTACCTTGCTCATCCCTACCTGATTCAAATAAGTACAGCCCACACGGGTAGTAAGACGAAGCGGAAATTCAACTATAATAATTGGTTGGGGGGGGGGGGGGGGGATTTCCCCGCCCATCAACACACCGCTTACTTATTTTACCAACACTCCACCACAACACNCATGCAGAGTACTCAGTAACCCATCCATTAATTCATCATTGTAACCAACGATACTTTTTTTGGTGTTACACGTAATTGAACCTGGGACACCTAATTCAGTAAACAGGCACACTACCAACTGAGCTAAGGCATCAGGTATGGGTTTTTAAAATGGTATATTAATAAAATATTTCTTTGTAACTTACTTTATTATAACTGCCTACAAGATAATGTATAAACAAAATATCAAAACGTTTGAATAATATAGTTGTGTAGACTATAAGAGCGTTAAGACACCTTAGTTCAGTAGATATCGCGTCTGACTTCTGAGCCAATTGTACTGAGCTCGACATAGCTTAGGCACAACCAATATTTCGAAATTTTCTAGCCCAGCCATCCTGTGTCCGTACATGGGTGCATTTGGAGGTATAAATGAGGAGGTATTGATTATTTTAGGAGAACGCTCCATTGCTACACTTAGTGTTGACTCAAACAACTGTGAGAATGATCGGGAAAATACAACTATCCAGTAGCGTTTTTAAGCAAGTTGACACCCTCGAGAATACCACAACATGGGTTAAACTTAAAAATAGGGGGTAAAACATTTTTACTTTGGAGCTAAACAGGACCTATGTCTAACAAAGACAAAATTGTATATAAATCTAACCCATCCATCAAATTTAATAGGAGTCACCAAAAATATAGTGTCTAAAGAAATTTTTCTCATTTATTTCGCTAAAAATATAATTATTTTAGTTTATTATCACTTTGTAAAATCTTACTTTACATACAGTACTTAACTTAAATAAATACACTTTTTGTGTCAGCTAAGCCCAACATAACCAAACCTAGTCTTCCATGCGTATACTAAGGTTTTGTTTGTTAGGAGTGATAATAATGTTATTACCAACCTATCATAGGTAAGTTTAAAAATTAGTTATTGTATTTATACTATCTATCTATTTATAAAAAGTGACAGCTGAAACTCATAAGGCTTGCCGTGTAAATATATATATATATATATATATATGTATAATAGTCTTTGTTTCTTTTGTAGCTATCAAATTCTATTCCTTCCAGTAGACTCCTCCTGTACTACCATTCCACGCTCTATCGTGCATTATTACCGTATTTATGATTCAAATGTATATTACGTTTTATAACACTTTCATAATCTACCTAAACTTGTATTACTGTATCATCTATCTATATATGACCCAACTTGGCCTAGCATTACCGTCGATTGGAATACTCAATACCTCCCTAGAAACCTGTGATCCGCCAATATGATGAATAAATCACTCAACAAGGTTGCGCCGAACAAAATGACTAACCACTCGCGGGAGCTAAGCGAGCGAGCGAGAGAGAGAGAAGGTTCCATAGTTGAGGAGATTATACCTTCCAACATATCAATAACAGTTCAGAGCCGGATTTAGCCTGTGCAAGGATAAAACAGAGGGCCTCTGCCTAGTGTCACTCAGTATTAGTGAAATACCCAATCCGCCGAAGTGAGCTGAAATCTTTTATTCATTTATTGATGGTTATATTTTAAGTCCAACTAAACAACCGAGCTACGAGATGCCTAGAATTTAATATGAATACTCATAAAAAATTGATAAAGGTATTTACGATTAAGTTGGTATTTAAGGTATTTTTACCATTATCAGAGCAAATCATTTTTGGCCAAAATAAATAAAACATTGCTTCTCATAATATATTTACCAAGAATTTTTACACAAAGTAGTTTTGGCAGTTGAATATTAGTCATAGGTATAGTGTTATTTGAAAAGAAACTTTTTAAATAAATAGAGAAAGTTATGGATGTTTGGCAGTAATTAGAATTAAAAGCACAAATTTTATAGTAAAATAAGCGGTGTCAATTAGTAAAATTAATATATATTAAAACACTAGAACCATTTGCATTTAAAATTATAAAAGTAAAATTTTAAACATAAGTGTCAATAGTAAAAAGAGTAAATGGTTGAAACTTTACTAAAAATTAAAAGGTTTATAAAGTTTTAAAACTTATTAAAGACGTGTAGCATTTAAGAAATCGGAAACTATTGATTTTTATAAAGTTTATACAAATTTGTAAAAGTGACAATAATATCTCCTTTATTTATTTTCATTATTTTTAGAAATGCTTTTAAAACTAATAGTTTTGATTTTATTAAATTTTACATGTCTTTAATAACTTATTAAACTTTATTAACATTTTAATCAAGTTTTGATTATTTACTATTTTTACTATTGACGACAACTTTATGCTTATCATTTGAACTGGAAATTGTTATTTTGTTTAAGGTGGGGTGCTAGAGACGTGAGTTTACTGCATTAATTTGGCAGTTTTTATAGCATAAACATTTTTTCGCCAAAATAAATCAAGTATTTTTGCTATAGAAACATAGAGTTTAGTTTTCTGCACATGCTAATCTCAACCGTTGTTGAATATATGTCATGGGCATGGTGGCATTTGGTGACAAACTTTTCAAATAAAGAGAAAAAGTTGTCAATTAATTCTAGGACACTTTTGACAGATATTCAACAACTGTTGAGATTAGCATGTGAAAAATACATTATTAATTAATTGAATCCACTTATTTTATTATAGCATTTGTGCTTTTAATTCTAATTATTGTCAAACATCAAGAATGAACATTGCCCCATGACAATAACCAATATGTATCCTAAAACTAGAAAAAATCATGTTATAGTTCCAAATGCCTATGACAAGTATTCAAGAATTGTTTGTATAATAAACATATATACAATTTAACTAAAAAATCTAATGAATCGATATTTTATTTATTTGGCCATGGTAAATATTTATCACAAAAATGATAAAATAGGGCCTTAACTCGCTTTCCATTCCACTCAAGCTTAAGGGAGCTGCAACTTGAAATTAAATATCCTCACCCTTAATTTATAATGAAAATTACAGTTATGCAGTTCCAAAACCAATAAAACAATCTCGAACTATCTTAGAACTTTCTGTTGCAACCCTGTTAAAAAACTCACCTGTTTTAGGTAGGCTGGTGCTATATTACTTACCACTAGCTTTTATCTCAGAACTGCAACATTTAGCGTGAAATGTAGTTGAAGTTGCGCCAATTCCAACTTTTCATAATTTGTGTAAATTACCAACCTAAAATGTATAGTTTTAAATACTATAGGATTATGTTGATATACTTCAACTTAATTTAAGAATGAATTATATTTGAATACGTCATTTCGAAAAGGCCATAATCCTACAAGTCATACATGAGAGAAAATTATATGTTAAAGACCATCGCTAAAGAAATATGACTTTTAGAAAGGAATGCTAACAGATATAATATGTGGAAGGCTCTTAAATAGAATTTTTTGCATGAAATATGCACCGTCCTTCCACAGCAGAATCCAAAAATAGAAAAAAAAGTTAATTTTGTCAAGAAGTGGAAATATGACCTTTTATAAATAACCATTTTAAACAAGATACTCCTTCCTAAATAACCGCTGGATATCTGAAACTCGTCTCACTACCCTGGCAAGAGGCCTCCCTGATTAAGATTTAAACATTAGTTCCATATATCACCAAGAAAGCACTGGTACTATTGTGTGAACGGGGTTTTGAGAGGATCACAATATCTTCAATCATTCTTTCCTTCAATGTCACCTGTTTGATGGGAGATGAAAGAAAGTGAAAAGATAAGCTAAATGACCGATATATAAACCTTAAATCGGGTTGAAAACACTAGCGATCCTGGTGGAGAAATATTCTTTATGAAATAAAATGCACCAAATTTATTCACTATGCTAGCGGCTTCGCGATGAATATACAGTGGAACCTTGTTTAACCGGCCTAATTGGGACCGGGTGCCATCCAAATTAGCTAAAATCAGGATATCTGGAAATTATAGTAACATGTATTAAAACCAAATGTATTATTACAACTCACCATTTATTTTCACAATACAAAACTATAAGCATTTGAAATATTATGTTACAACCACTATTCGCTCATAAAATAATGAGTAGGCTTTGTTGGGACAGTTTTGAATGGTGCTTACATTACGCTGGGAAATCCATTGATTGCAGTTCAGTTTTAGTTCAATGCAGTAAGCTTACTATAATCACCATGCATCTACAATCTCGTAATTAATTAATGTGTTTGAAAGGAGTTGAAAAAATCTATCAATTATTTGTACCATAAATTTTGTAAAAAAAAAGTCAATGCGAATATTCAGTTTGGATGGACTGGAAATCTGGATTAATGAGGGCTGGATAAACTAGGTTCCAATGTACAGTACCTTCAACGTGTTTAGCTCTATTAAAATATTTGTTTAAATTTGTGTGTTTTACTACTGGCCGTCCAGGCTATCTACATATTTTATAATGAAACCAATGTTTTTACCATATTTTTACACCTATAATTCTTTTATTTAAAATCAAATATTATTTTAACTTTAGTTTTTTAGTCCAAATATTTCTGCATATTTTTTATGTGTTTGTTTTTACTTTTTGGACCTATAATATATAAATTAGATAGTTAATTGCGGGTGATAAAATCCTCTTTTTCGGCTTTCCTCTCCCCCCCTTTACATCTCACGTTTTCCCATTCATGAAGGCTTTCTTTCCTCCTCTATTTCTTGTGAAAGCGTGGCATCTCTGTTAACCACGTGATCTAGATGCCACGTTGTATAATCTGATGGCAGCAAAGGTTTCCATTTCGTTCGTTCCTACCCACCCCCGAGGGAGAACCAATCACATTACTGGGATCCTTGTCGCAGCGGTGGTTGGTGGCTCAAGGCCTTCTTGATTCAATCACCACCTTTTGGAGCGGCAGTAATTGTATTACATTACCATCAGGTAGACCTTGAGAAGGACCAGCCACTTTGTCACGAGTAGCCTAGACCACGTGGTGGAGGGGAAATGGTGGATATTTTCTTCTCTCAAAAAATGTATCCCCAAGGAATGATCTCCGATTTTATTTTTTAACAAGCTTGTGGTATAATTCGCTTTAGGGCTCGTAATTTATTTTTTATCGATTTAATGTCAATTTTTCATTTTTACTGTAAGATTTTATAGTGTCACACATAAATTAGGAGGTAGAATTTATATTTTTTTTAGAAACATAATGTTCAAAAATATTATTTTTTTTTTGGGAAAAAGGAGAGATTTTCAAAATTCATTCTAAAACTTTTATAAAATAATTAGATATAAAATTAACCTTAAAAACTTGTAGATTTCTTCTTTGTTTACGCAAGTTTACTTTTCTAGGTTCTTTTATACCGTAGCTCATAATATAGGCAGTGGCGGCTAGTGTATAGGCACAGTGGAACTGCAGCACCTCCTATTTCCACTTGATATTATCGATATCATTTAATATAATGAGTCCTTTTTTCTTTAATTCTTTATTTATTTTTGTAGTACAATATATATTCCTTAAGCTTAATGTCAGTACATCAGTAGCCATCCCCCCAGTATATGAAAAAGATACAAAAATCTTTGTATGGAACTGTGTGCTTCACAGTGCCAGCGACGTGGTGTTTGACTGTTGTGTGCATGCGCACATAGAAGGGAGGTGGAAGTTTTTTTTACCCAGCGTGTGTTGTGCTTAAAAACCGTGTACCATATTCTTGAATGTGATACAGTGTAGACGAGTGTAGAATTAGATTATTATTCCTCTTTCAGCTATTCTATTTGATTTTTTTTTCGGTTCTTTTATTTAACAGAAAGACTAAATGCGCTTGCAGTACTTTTAAGAGAGAAAAATTTCTTCATATGTCATCCAGAGATCAAGGAGAAAATTATTGAATTTTTGCGCAAATTAAAACAAGAAGAATGGATTTAATTTTTAAATGAATAGATCAAGCTTGAACAGTAACAATTTAATTTAAAGTAAGTAAACCTTTATTTGTTAATATTTTATCAACTTCCTGAATACATTTCCCTTTTATACATGTTTTTTTCCTTTTACACAATTTTAAAACCAAGGTTAAACATTTTCTGGAGCAGCACCCTCACTAATTTTAGCTACGAACCGCCACTGATATAGGGTCTGGACTAATCAATCCCTGCAAGAGTGCTACCTTTCAGGGTGAACATACATATAATTTTTTTATGAATTTATATATTTTTCTTAATCTTATGTACACTACATTTACTATGAAAGGTAACAGTATTACCTTGACTGATTACGTTATGACCCTATCTGATAAGTTGTACTATAGTGTAATAATGCAAGGTAAGTTTACTACTTGACAGGTTAAACGAAGAGTAGACACCCTTTAGGCTGAAATTTATCAAAATTACCTTGACTTATTACACAACAGGATAGATTAAAAAAATCCAGCCATAGTACATTAAGTTTACTTAAATTATTAGAAAGCCTACCTGGCTTATCCCATTATTATATAGCTAATATATAGGGCTAGGGGCTAGCTCAGGAAAGACTGATAGATTTTATCGTAAACGGAGTGTACATTTATGAATGTGCTGTGTTATAAGAATATTAAAGTGAAAAATAAAATTTAAATACATTTATTTTCAATTTTGATATCACTTCCTTTAAATTTTTACTGAATATATTCATAGTTCAAACTTATTTAAATGGTATGAAATTAGATTATTAAATATCCTTTACGAAACAAAACTAACCATTCGTACGAGACCCAGAAATTGTTGTTGGATTCCAACTTCTAGGACAAGAATTGATTTCTTTCCAAGAAAGCGTTCTAGTGAAATTGGAGGACACAAGTGCCCCGCGTCACGTGACAGTGATTGCAGGTCCTTGATTGGCTGTCGTCATTCGCTTGTCTTCCAAGTCAAGCCTGATGGATAGTCGAGTGTGTAGGGGAGTCGAATACTGGCCCCACACCACCGGAGACAGGGCAATAATGGTGAACAACGGATCACATCGCAGGAATTTAATTGGAACATTCTTGTGACAAGATAGCCATTAATCACAAAAGAAAACGTTTTTCGAAAAACAAAGATCGACTGTATATCTTCTTGTACAATGACAAGGATAGATTTATATGTGGTTATTTTCCTAGGATACTTTTGTACAATAATCTGTTGATACGATTCGAGGAAATTATTCTAGCATTTATCTCTCTTGTAGAGCAGAAAGTTGAAGTTTAGAATAGGACATTTTTTTATGATGAAATAAATTTGAATGTCTCTTAAAATATTAACGCTATTATATCTTTAATGGACGGGATGGATATAGGTTCTAGATCAATGTTTTCCATTATAACAAACATGCTATAGTGTGTCAATGTATATCTAATGGGAATCGAATTAGAATAATTTTTCTCAGTGACGATTCATTTTTACTTAATTGATACAACATATTTAATGTGTAAGCATGAATGATTAAGGATTATATCTGAATAAATCATATTTAAATGTATATTTGTAATTTTACATAAATCCATTCAGTAGTTACGAACTGTACTGTATATACTGTAGCTCAACTATTTTAATTAATTTTTACTCGTATGTACAAGGGGAAACATACCCCCACCCAAAAAATATAGCATTATTAAAGTTAAATTAACCTTTTATTTCTCTATGATATTATAATTAAGAGCAGCTATTTTATCGAACCGTGTTTTCACTATACACGTGAGAAATACCTTTCAAAAGCACAATATTCGTTTTCAAATTCAAAGTAAGTAAATATTCATTAATTCACAAAATAATGCCGTGCCGTGAATATATGATTCCCATTGTATCAGCAGATGCGTGAGAATGTGGGGGAATTTGTTGTTGTTGTGAAAATGACTCAGGATAGTGAGTTAAATTATACGTTCCAGGTGGAGATGCACTCTGGCAAGCGTCAGATTCTCTTGATACAAATGGAGGTATCCAAATTCCAAATTATCTTGGAGCAGTGCCAATCAAATCTACTTGGGGCCCCGCTGAACCAAAATATACCAGTGTGAAATTTAGCGCTGAGTAATACAGAGCTTGTGGAATTGTTACAAATTTAAAAACTAAATGTAACCACACCAACAGTTTTTTCGACACTTCTTTACTCGCTGATGAGATAACGTGATGTATATACTAAAGCCTATCCTTTATTATTTAAGATAAGGAGTACAACAGAATAAGTCCAATCTCGTTCCAATGAGTAGTTTTTGAGTCTACTGGATACAAACAAAATAAATCGAACATGCAGACAAATTTACAGTTTTATTATATATGTACAGTGCTCATACCACTTCTTTGGTGCTGACTGACAGCTCACAGCTGATATCTGACAGCTCTGAAAAGTCACCAGACCAAATTATGTATCCCTACGCCGGACCATATGATCTGCAAAACCATGTGTTTAGCAGCTGTCACTTCTGAGAGTCAAATTTTAAGTTTATACAAGAAACCTATATGACTGTTTTATTTATTTTCTATATATTGTTGACCTTGATATGTTGATGGCCTAGTATTATTAATTTTTTCAAGAATATAATTTTTTTTTTTTAAATAGCATTTAATCCCATATCAGTTTTTATTGTAATAAATAAAGTTTTAATAAAAAAATTCCAATTATCTTATAGAAAATTATAAAAAAAATCCATTTTTTTTGTTAATATTAGTATTATTAACAACATTAATAAATGTGAAAAATCTGAATATCAATAACTACAAATAGGAAAAAAAGTCAAACATTTTTAAGAGTATTACAACATGTTGGTGACCTGGTGGTCTAGGGGTAAGGTGTCAGACTTCTGTACTGAGGGTCCGGGGTTCATTCCTCAGTCCCGGCACAAATTTATTTGATTTCCAAACCCTTTCTTGATCTCTGACAAGATGTGTATTAATCACAACTTGTGAATGTGAGGAATGCCTGGCCTCCACCGTGGTTCGGATACCATGTTAAACTGTAGGTCCTCCATTTCATTTCACAATTGTCCTACTGTTACACATTAGTGTAAGTGCGTATAACCCAAATGGGTATAAAGACAATAATAATAATAATAATAATCATAATAATAATAATAAGAAGAAAACATTCTAAAGTAGTTTAAAGTAAGGAGTGGTAATAAAGTTAAAACTTAGATAGAAAACTCATAGTTATATGGATTATTTGACTTTTAATATTTTAAAAAAAATTATTTTATTTTGCTTTGCTTTTAATGAGCTACAAAATATTTTAAAAAAATCTACAATAAAGTGATTAACATCAACTGAATTAAAACATGGCTTGACAAGTCTAAAATTCACATATAATATTAAAATTTTATTTACAAAACTTGGATAAAACCAATTAAGGACAAAAAGAAAGTTTTGGTGTTGTGACTAGACATCCTTGATATAGAGATACTTAAAGACTTTAGTGTATAAATCTATTTTACAAATTAGCTTAGATAATAAGATTGATTTTTAAAATGTGGAAATTACAGTTGTGAAAGTGTTTAAACACTTTTTGGAGTGAAAATGCCTTTAATGTGTGTGCGTTGGGTAAGCTTGTATGAGGTTTTCACTAACCTGTACAGAATGATATGGAGCATTGTTAAGAAAAATAATGGAAGGTTCCTCGAGGCTAATCAGTAGCTGGTTTTTCATCCAGGTTTCGAAATTTTCCCCGTTCATTTCCCCGTGATAATCTCCTGTGGTCTTCTTTGATGCAAATAATAATTCAGCACCTTCCACAAAGCCCTTTCTTGAACCAGCATGCAAAACTATAAAGCTTTTGCCATCATTCGTCGACCGCCTCTTACAAGTAAATGTTGAATTGTCTTGCCAAAACGACAGATTAATAACTTAACCAAAGTTTTACACAACCTCAGGCTTGTGCTCTCCTTTACAATCTGTTATATTATATTGTTTTAATATGTAGGCCTATTTATAATGACTTTAAATAATTTAACAAACAAAAATCAATATCCTAGAAAATATGTTTAGGCCTATAAAATAAATGTCAATGACAAATCAAAAGCTATCCTAATTAACAAAAATCTATTTTAGATTCACTCCTCTTAAACAGTTGTAACAAAGTTTCTAATAAAAATACAATAACTTATAACTTGAAGTCTTAGTCTGGTATTTATTTAATAAACACTAGATAAAGACTCGAAAGTAATTTTTATTACACTTCACAGATTTTTTTGGAATATAAAAATTTTAAAACTCGAGGTTTGGCCTAGAGGGCAACACAACACAATCTCAATTTTCAAATAATGTATATAGATCACTGAGAAACACACTCGCTATTTTATTTTATCACACGCTTTAATGTTATATTAGATAAATAATTATTCAAAGATCACCAAAAATTCGGTTTATTTTCCGAGGATAACACGCTCACACAACGAAATAATATTCACAAAAGAACACACAGATTACTAACTAGCCAAATTAATGTTCAAAAAAGACACTGTACTATTCAAATTAGTAATAAAATTATTAACGGGTAGCATAGACACGCATAAATACCAATAAATAGTACTAAACTATATAAAGTATTTTGTTCAACTTGTTGATTGACCCACGTAGTTTTAACAACTTTATTGTATACGATAATTCAATGTTATACTGTATTTTAAAAGTGTAATATTTTGGTTATGAGAATAACCGTTTAGTTCGTAGCTTAATATTGAAGTTTTCTTTTGCTGTTTAATTAAAATTAATTATTAAAAGCAAGAGAACGTTAAAAGTGGCCTTATTTCTTGTAAACAAAGATGGCCACTGGGTAAAAGCCAGTAGATGACGTAGAATAAAAGGAGGTCTTCTGGAAGTGATTCGGCCATTGTGTTAATACTCGTTGTTTACAAGATTTAAACTTTATATTATTTCACAAACATTTTGAATGTTATTTCCTCTTTATTATCACAAACCATTTATTTATGTTAAAGATATACGAGGGCAGCTATAAAAATATTAATATCTGAATATAGTAACATTAAATGTAGAATTTCACGCTCTATTTAACCGGTAATTGCCACAAGAATGAAAAGAAAAACTAAAATGAAATCACTAGACTTTTTTTTCTTACATTTGATTATGAAAAGAGAAATTATACTGTAATCTTTGAGGAAGTATTGTTAAAAGTGATTGATAATATTTTTAGTAATTATAATAGTAGTAATTAGTAAATAATAATTGTTTCCAAATATGGTGACAAAAGTTATTTTTAGACAATGTTGGCGTAACTGATACCATTTGCTAGCTTCTGCTAGCTGTCATGTAAAACCACAAAAGTGGTAAGTCCACTGTAGATAGATAGATAGAGGAATATACAATTTAAGATGAGGTATATACTAAGTACTTATTCTTGTGTATATTTATTAGAATTATTACAATATTGTTTAGAAGATGTTTCCTAAAGGAGCATTCCTTAAATATCAATACATTGAAATGAATCTATAAATAGGGTCTATATGATATCTATGCTACCAGTAATAACTTGAGTTAAACATTATAGAAATATGTATAATGTTGCATGAAAGCAAAACTATTACTCTATAAATGACAATTTGAATTTTGATTTTTTTCCCACTCTTTATTTTAATTTACATAATAATTTTTATTAAATTTTTTAATATCTATGAATGTTTATGGGGATTGGTTGAAGATAAACATCAACTTTATTTTGTAAAGAGCATGTTTTCTTATCATCGCATAATTTTTTTAAATAATTTAATATGTATTATTTCAATGCAGAACTTTATGAAGTAAGTTGGAACTAAATTAGTGTTTTTTTTGTTATGTTGAAATATAAAAGGAGTCTAAATACCCAAGTTATTTGTTTTACAATTTAACTTTGTGTTGTTTCAATTATGCTTTTATTACCAGATATAAATAGATTTTAGAAAATAGGACAAAGAAAATAAATAACCACAAAGTAAAGAAAAGTTTTAATTTAGGGCTATATTAATTACAGCCAGATTAAAAATAAAACAAACCTTGTTTTAGAGTGTTGCCACGTTTGTTATACTTTAGCATTTGATGATCATGTCTACAGTCAGTTTACCGGAGATTTTGATCTCTACTTTACTTTGTTGCAACCCAAATTTTCTTGATATTGGATACGCTTATTTGTGATTCGGCGGCAGAAAAATTAGTATAATATTCGTAAAACAGGCCATAAATATTTGAATAAAACCTTGAGTCAGATTATTTTCTTCAAATTGAACAATTTTATTTGAGCTGTATGTTTTGCACAATCAATATTCTCGATTTTATTTGCAATAAACTATTTTAAAATATACTAAAAACAGTGTTCAGAAACGTTATGCTGTAACCTTTTAACCTTTATGAATGGCATTCCACTTTTTTTTTTATTCGCAGCTACTTTTTTTTTTTAGACTTTTAAGTGTAACTTTGATCTCGCCTGGCCAATGTTCATGGAGAGACTAGCTACGTGTGTGTTTCAAAATGAGTAACTTGAGCTTAGTTAGGACGTAGAATAGTTGAGTACTCGTTTTATCTCTTACTGAAACATTCTACGCGTGGATGTTAAGTGCTTCATGTGAAAGGGGTTGCGGGTGGTTACTAGCAGGACCCACGCATTGTTAAGGCTCTTTTCACAATGGCGTGAGGTCTCTAGTCTGGTGAGATACACACCCTTGATAAAGGAGCCTTAAGAAGCTGTTTGTCACTTTAAAATATTGCTCATGTCAAAACAGTGGGGGAAGGTATCGTCGGTCTCTATATAATTTAAAACATTATCATTTAGATTTTATAATTATGATAATTTAAAGTTAAAACACACTCACCTTCAACGAATATTATTTATTAGATTAAGGTTTATCAAGAATCAGACATACTAGCTTTCTTCAGACAAATAAACCAACCTAAGATTCTAATATGTTTTGGATTGTTTTGATGACATGTGAATGAAGCTTCACAACTGCCATCATCATAGAAATACTCTATCGCCAGGGTGGGGAACGAACCATTTGGCATTGGGAGGCCGCATGTTCCTTCACGGGTTCCTCACAAGGCCGCACATTTCAAGTACAACACATTTTGCCAAAGTTATAAAGACGTACTTTACCAAAATTATAAATTGATGTGTTCTTAGTAACCCATAAAGGAGCAAGCGGCTTTTTATTCCTTTTCTTTTCGTTCAGCGAGAATAAATTTTAATTTTTCATATATTCATAGAGGAACACTTAAAAAAACATAACTCATAAAATACTTGACAGAAAGAGTTCTTTTACTTTTCCTCGAGTTGGTTCTCCATGTATCTTGGTTCTTTTTTAAATTCAACTGTAGGCTTGTACTGTACTAGTATAAGCATACTTAGAAATCAGCACGTAGTAAGTATTATTTAAAATATTATAGAGCATTATTCAAGATTGGAGCTTTACGCATTAAACATCTCAACAGTAACTAACAAAACACTTTGTTTCATTATATTGTAGAAATACGATTTAAGTTTGAGAATTTATAGTTTATAAATGATAAAAATATATAACTGACAGAATATGCGCAAAGGCCGGACAGAGCACCTCAAAAGGGTGCAAGTTTCCCATTTGTTACCTAGTGTGAGGATACTTCCCTTCAAGTAGAAGGACACTCTTAAACATTACTGCCTTAGCATTTTTTTTTGTACAGCGCGTTTTACTATTCCATTCACGGTAGGAATTACTCTCTGAAAGGTCTTTTTTCCTACCAATATCCTGCTATATAGTAGATTTATGGTAGGGAAAAAGGACTTTCAGAAGTCAATTCCTACGGTGAATGGAATATACCTGCCCGTGCTATCGGTATATTTACAACATTGTGGTAGGTATTAGGTATGTAGAGAGTGGCAACGCATTTAGGAAACTTAATACTCTCATTACACCCAAGTGGGATGATAGCCCCAACCTCACCTGCAAACCAGACACGACATTGATGATGATTTAGTCATGTTTGCGCCGGTGTCTTGGGTTATTTGCAGCTGTTGTTTCCTTATGCATGATAATTGATAGCTAACAACACTGATCATAATTATTAACTAAAGGTAACTGAAGTATCACGAACAATGACTATGAATAAATGGTTTATTATGGTTATAGTAGTTTAGTTTTTCTTAAGATAAGATAACTTTGTGAATGTTTTAATTCAAAAGAGTAAAAAGAATATATATTCTATAAATTTGATTCGAATTAATATACTAAAAAAACTAACACTTATAACAGTACCATATTAAAATGTAAGATTAAATTATTCAATTTATTTTAAAACCATTACTGTGGTTAATTTAGTGGACTATATAATATTTCTTGAGTTTGAGTATTGCAAATATAACGTGTTATATATTTATAAGTAATTAAATACACGCGTTTTAAAAAACTTGTTTGTATGTTTATTTTCAATTGTTTTTGAAAATGTCAACATTCATAATAACAACATAATAATAAAAGGTTTAACTTTGATTACGAAATTGGATTCGCCAAATGAAATTTAATGCATCAGTTTGTTAAATTACAACTCACATCAAACAGCAAATATTAATGGGAGCTTGTCACGATGGTCCAAATAAAAGAGTGATTTAAATACAATATGGCATCCAATCAGAGTTTATAATTGTGTTAATATATCTTTAGTTTTTGGAATATTTTTAATACTATACAAATATTAACACTTGTATCTTCTTTTAACAGGCCACCAAAATAAATAAATAAATAAATACTACTTATAGCTTAAAGAAAGAGCCATACAAAATATTAGTTTGAAAATAAAAGTTTTTATTTTGATAACACATGTGCATGAACACAAAAAACAAAACACGGTGTGTATGATGTCAGAAACCACCTTCATTTTGTCTGGTTCCCCATCTTAGTTTGTGAACAGTACGCAGTCTTTTAGAAGCAATAATTTGTAAACAATTTTTTTTAGTAACTGACATATATCGATTCCTCAAGAAAAAAAAACACATCAAAACGACTATTTTCATACGTTCGTGTTTCAAAGATGTAAAAACGCTTTAAAAAATTAGAAGCAATAAACTTGTTTGTTGTGGAAGTATCAAATGCCAAAAGTGACAAAAATTCGACATACGGTCTTGAAGATCAGATAGTTTGTCGAATGGATACTTGAGAGTAGATCTAGTAACTTTTACGATGTCACTTACCTACACTCCCATGGTAGATGGACTTCACCTGAGACTACATTTAAAACGATTTGATGAATTTTGTTCACACTAAATATTAATTAAATGTTATATGGTCATTCCAAAAGGTCAAATAATGATTTTGATTTTATCCCTAAAATAATAATTTACTGACAATTAATTTATGCAATTTTGATTTTCTTTAAAAATAATGGTTATATCAATTCTGTTTAAAATATATACATGAACAGTATTTTATGTAATTACACTTTTTTTTTTCTTTTGAGAAAAGAATGTTTAAGGGTAGACATATTGATAATTTTTTTTCACTCTAATCACAATAGATTATGATAAATTATGTACACTTCTGACGTGTAATTATTTTATTACATAGAGACAGACTAAGCAAGAACCTTATAAACAAAAAAGCGCTACTTAAAAGAGTATGGTTTAAAACTAAGTGTGCCAGAGTATGAAGCATAACATATACTTCATGTTAACTTTAGCAGGACTTAGTTTTAGTGAAGGACTCGGAGCTTCACTTGCACTCACTTTTCAAAATAAGGCTACCATATATATGTTCGTGTTTATTTACGCTCCTTAAAAACTAGCAGTAAGTAACGGGAGAAATTGTAAAAGAACTGGGACTAAGTTTTTTTTAAGCGACAGTGAAAGTGACCTTGGATGGTTTCTTTCTAAGAAGGGTATTCGTCCAAGGAGACGAGGTGGGGGTTGCAAGAATCCCTCGCGGCAGTCATTTGAAAAACACTCGCAATAACACTAGCAGCCAGATCGGGCCTGTGTTAAACACTTGCGTAGTCAAATAATTAGGAGATTAACTAGTCACTCCAATTCATCTTCCATTATTTATAATCATTCTTTTAAAACCAGAACCACAAAACGTGTAATAAATTGATCATCAATATTGATTTATTATCTTTAATCTATGTTTTATTTCATTTAAATCAAACCCAATTTAATTGGTGGTAATTAACGTGAAACTACGTGGTGCCCGAACACAATATATTTAAATATTTACCATATCTAGCACCGAGATATAACTGATGCACGTGGATCCAGATCAGGCCGTATACTAACACAGCCAGATTATGAATCGGGGACGCCAGGATGGATACGCCCGCATGCCATTAGAAGTAGCTACTTAAAAGAAAGAAGACATTTAAAACTCACAAAGGTTAAAACAAATAAAAATAAGACTGCAATTTGAGAATTATTTTAATAAATTTTCTCTTTCAGGTTATTAAAACTAATGGAAGCGAAACAAACAGTTTGAAAAAAAAAAAATTCAATCGGGGTTATTCCGTAGTCAACCTTTTGTGAAAGAAAATGTTGCATATTTTTTTACAAATACACGTTTATCATCGCCTTTTGTGGGTGCCAAGCTCGTAGCTAGTACAGACATATTTTCAGATGGTGTCTGCCCCCTGCCCCATCCCGCCTTTCCTCACCAACTATTATAGGCAAATAAAATAAATGAGTATTGAATACTTCTAGAAGCTATTTGGATTTTTTTTTTTAAATGTTAGCTAAGATCAAAGGTTTGAACATGTAAATACTCTAATATTTTGACGTGTTTAAATAAATAAATCACTCAAAGGTGCTAAATGAATGCACCACTCTTTAGTGAATGAATAAAGACCAAAGAAAGTTATTTATATGCTTAAAATACCACTTATTTTATTAATTAGAACTATTTCAACGAAGTTTACTAATTATAAATGATCTAAGGAAAATAGCACCGAATTTAAAGCATGTAAGTAAATGCTTATCCTTTTAGTAGATGTTGAAGAAATATTATTATTATTAGCATCGCGTCTTACTACCCGTTCGGGTTATACGCACTTGAAGAAATAGTAAAATCATTTGTATTTAATCATTGGATCATGCCATGCTCAAATGTAGGCCACACGAGCTAAGGGCGGTATTTTTGCAGTTTTTATATCAACAATTTTTTTTTTGTTCAGAGCAAATAAAATAATTCTCCAGTAGAAACATAGAGTTTAATTTTCTTCACATGATGACCTGAACTTAGTTCCTGAATATCTGTCAAGGGTATCCTGGAATTTAATGACTTTTTATCTTAATTTAAATAGTTACTCATATAATGTCACTATACTCATGACAGATATACAATCTCTTGTGTTTCTACTGGACCAATATTTTATTTATTTTGACTAAAACATATTTTGATATAAAACTGTAAGATCACTGCTGTTAGCTCACGTTCCTACATTCACAACTTAAGACGATGTGCCTCAATACATTGACTAAACGATTCTGGTATCTTGGCCAGTTAAATTGCTGGTAAGGTCGATGCCACTTAGTTCTACTGTGGTGCAAAATCACGTTTGATTAGCGGTATTTTAAACTCTCTATAAGTGCAATCTCAGGTGTTAAAAATCGCTAGCTAGCGTTAAAATCCTTACTTAACACTTAAACATAGGATGACATATAATAATTAGATAACGTTTTTGTACCTTCATCTATATATTGTTTAAACATTAGGTATATACGTTTTAAAAAAGGGTTTGGAAGTGGAAGGGAGCTACGACCTTGGCTTTTAATATAAATAACTGACATAAATAAATAATGTGTTTTAATTTCTTGTTTTTATTTAATAAAACATATTAGTAAAGCTGATATTTAGGGAAGTGATATGAATCCCCTAAGCCTCACTTATACATCTGTCCGGTATTAATTACCCATAGGAGCGTAAAAAAAATTGTTTTAATCTGTCAATCGAGGTGGCTGTATAAAATACATCCACGTTCTCAAGTTACGATTTAGACAGGGAAATTATTCACTCTGGAAAATGTAATTCTCTATGTGAAAAAAAGGATAACTGGCACGAACATAATAACTTAAATGCAGCAGACAAATTGGGAGAATATAATATTTTTATCCAATTAATTAAATATACATAATAATGTTTTTTGCTAACATATAGAAACTGACTAGCAAAAAAAAAAAACGGATACCGAAGTTTATTTGTTTTTATTTGAAGAGAATCTCACTTTCAAATCTGATTATATTTAATCTAAATTTATCTCCACTAAGCATGAAATATTGGAAAATATTATGGGATATATTTTAAAATGACTCACAAATTTCCCCGACTTGTACAATTTTTTGTTTGTTTTTCTGTTCATTCACACACAACTGGAAAGATTAGCTTTGATCCGGGAGGTTGGAACTAGGCTTAAAACCTATTCATGGGAATTGAGAGTGACCGTGTATTTTATTAAGACCACTTAAGGTGGCCCCCTCAGTCAGCGAGAAAGTATCAATCGCTATCGGGCCACACGGGTAAAAATACAATAGTCTGTGTAGTTTTCTGGAACTACTTCTCTATTCTCTCTAATTGTATACTCCATTTAACCCTTCACCTACAACCACCCGATGTCGTGTCAATAAGAAAATAAAAAAAACAACCTAATTTCTGATCTCAAGGTAAAGAGGAAAGATTACCGCTAGAAAATATCTTAAAATTTGTTGTTTTGAATCTATAAAAAAAACTGACCGTGTATGTTAGAGTAAGGCTATATATATAGCCTTTTTCATCAAGCTAAGTCTAATATCTCCATACATATGCTTAAAAAGTGGTTAAAATTGAGTTAATGCCACATTTTCACATATATTGTTCTATTAATAAAGCTCAGAATATACGTAGGGTTGTTAAGGACTCTATTTTGGCGTGAACCTTATTTTGAAAATAGGCATAATAGAATTAAATATTGCGTTAGAACTAAATGTATGCATAGCAATATCTTACTTACCAAGGCAACCCTCTTAAGTGTTTTCGTTATCATATCTCTATTCTAATGTAGGTTATTTATTATAAGATATCCTAATTATCTCTAACCCGGGATTAAGCCATTAAAACCATTGTTTTATCCAACCAGCCCTTACTACGCTACGCTAAACGCATTCTAAGAGCCAATTTAAAAACCGATTAACTGAGATGTTAGATACACGACTACCCTAGAACAAGATAGCCTATTTTATAATAGTGTAGCTGCATGCATTCTTCATATGACACATATGAAATTTGGATCAGTAAAATAGTTTTATAATTTTTAAATAATCAGGCTATTTTTAAAACTTAGTTGTACATATTCTGAAAATTGAATAATTGCCCCTGGAGACGGGAATAAAACCTTTGGCTTGGTACACCCATGCTCTAACCACTGAGCTATTCAGGATTCATCTCATGATCAGGGTCATTCTTCACTCATATTTTAAGGCAGAGTTTGTGATGGACGTGCAGAACTCGTCAGCTAGATATGAGTGATCCATTAAGATCACGTTCTATCAGATAACGCAGCCACCTTTGTCTTGGTAGCTGAATTTATACTACCAACTTACTTTGCTCGTTGGGGGCTCCGCCCCCGAACCCCCGGGGAGTTTTCTTTGCAAGTGGATGTAAACTAATGCAATTCCAGAGCCTTTTTTGATAGGTCATACCGCTTAGCCACAAGAGACCTCCAAAGAAAGGTCCGCACCGACTTTAATTTGCTCCACCATTTTGAATTTTTTTAGGAGTTAAAATTTTAAATTTATTTATTTTTAGAATTTTCCCGTCGGTTACAGACTAACAGCTATAAGTTTGCCATATTTCAAATTTCTATCTCATCTGGAAGTGGGTAAACATTAATCTCAGTGAGTGAGTCAGCCATGTGGCTTTATAGTAGTATAATATAATAGTACAATACAACCATACGAATGCGAACATAATTGTGGGTTATATAGCAATGCTATTATAATTGTTAGTTACAGCAATAACCGCATCTAAATATAATATTTAAATGCCGCTATAACTATAATTAACAAATATAATAGCATGGCTATCCAATCAATAATTTATTAAATATGTTTAAATATCGTAAAACAGTTTCACTGGTCTCAAATTCGGTGTTTTCTAATGAAAACTAGAAAAATCCACAACACAGTGCCTGGTTTAAGCAGTATTACCTACCATAGTTAAATAATAAAAGGGAGGGAGGCGAGATGGGCTAATAACTACACCAAAGGAGTATCGATGATGAAGGTAAAGCTTAGGGGATATATACCCTCATTTTCGTGAGTGAAGATTGGTAAACCATCTAAGGAAAACCCATTTTCAATTTTACTGGCGAGAATTTGAACCCCCACCTTCACCGCCACCGGCAAACCAGACTGGACGAGTCTAGTCCACGTATTCACTGATCAGGGTTTTATTTTTTAAATGCATAAATAAAAGTATAGCTGTCCTTGGTTAAGATAGTTATGTCGTTTGCTTACATAAAATAATTTTCAAAATGATTTTTCTAAAAGAAAATCTGTCAATTGTATTGAACTTTACGATGAAATGATAAATAAAAGATTTTATGTAATTTAATACGGGCTGCGTGTAAGCCCAATATAAAAAATGAAGTAATCTCTTAAAGCGGATTTTGTTGTTATAAAAATCCCTGTAGCCATCTCCTATTCCCTGTTAAGTCCGAGCTCATAGCAGTAGAGAGCTCCTAGTATCGCCGTCATAATTTAGTCGAATGTAGAAGCCAACGCTGACAGCAGCAGTTTAAACGCTGGGGTTGTAAGAAACCTTTACCAGTGGATCCTTTAGGAATACCGAGAATAGCAAGCTTTACAAGGACAGAATATGATATTATAGCGTGTTAGTGGAACTAGTCATATATCAATTATATAAAAAAGTAAGACATATAACGTGTTGGTAGAATTAGTCAAATATACACGGACTAATTAGGATACAATAGGTTCAATGTGTACATTGAACTATATTCAGGTATAGACGGAAAAAATAGGATACAATAAGATCAATGTGCACATGGAACTAGAGTCGTATATACAAGGACTAAGTAGGGTAAAATAAGCTTCGTGTGCAAGTGGAACTAGACTCAGATATACACGGAATAAGTAGGGTAAAATAAGCTTCATGTGCAAGTGGAGCTAGAGTCAGATATACACGGAATAAGTAGGGTAAAATAAGCTTCATGTGCAAGTGGAACTAAAGTCAGATATACACGGACAAAGTAGGATTAAATAAGCCTCATGTGCAAGTGGAACTAAACTCGGATATACATGGACAAAGTAGGACGCAATAGGCTCAATGTGTAAGTGGAACTAGAGTCAGATATACACGGACAAAGTAGGATTAAATAAGCCTCATGTGCAAGTGAAACTAAAGTCAGATATACACGGACAAAGTAGGATTAAATAAGCCTCATGTGCAAGTGGAACTAAAGCTCGGATATACATGGACAAAGTAGGATTAAATAAGCCTCATGTGCAAGTGGAACTAAACTCGGATATACACGGACAAAGTAGGATTAAATAAGCTTCGTGTGCAAGTGGAACTAAAGTCAGATATACACGGACAAAGTAGGATTAAATAAGCCTCATGTGCAAGTGGAACTAAACTCGGATATACATGGACAAAGTAGGATACAATAAGCCTATATGTAAATGGAACTAGAGTCTGATATACACGGACAAAGTAGGATACAATAAGCCTATATGTAAATGGAACTAGAGTCTGATACACACAGACTAAGTAGGACACATTAAACCTAGTGTGTAAGTATTATTAGAGCCAGACATACACGGACAAAGGAGGATATCATTACGCGTCGATGGAGCCACAGTAAAGGCACACATGGGCAATTAGGAAATTATCTGTCAGTGGAATAATAGCCTAATATAATACAATAAAATGTTTAAGTATAAATTAAACATTTAGTGTATGTTTTCAAACCAAATGGACAGATTTCCAAAACACATTTAATTAGAACTACTTTCCTCTATCAAACCTTTTCCACAAGCAAATACATTTAGTTTTACTCTCGTTTGAAAGACAAAGGAAATCACTGTTCAATTTTCTAGTGTCTGAATGTTAAGTTTCTATTTTGTAAGTGCGTCTGTACTTAACACTGAAAATTGATATGCACACATTTTCATGAAAATTTCTGGTTTAGCTAATAGTCGCCGCTATGTTGATAGTTTAATTAAGTACGTACATATTTCTCGCGAGTACGAGGCATGATAAGAATGGTTGGAACAAATGATAATATATGTAAAAAGTAGGATACAATAGGCTATATATATATAACGAATACAATCTATCATCTTTAATAATGAATGGTATCTGCCCACAATAATCTCTAGTGTTTCCCAACTTTGGTAAAAGTTTTTTGAAGGTAACTAAGCTTCTACCTTTCTCTTTATCTTCCCTGCCAGCCAACAGGTGACCTTGAATAACAGGATAAAAAGAAGAAATTGTGACCAACGTTCTAGTACATTCTAGCGCTGATATATTAAACTAAATTGTATACTTCCATTAACCACGTAGGCCTATACTTTAGTTCATATGATAGTGTGCTACTTGTGTATACATTCATGAGGTAGTTTGAGGTTCCAAATACCTCCGCTAGATCTCACGGACAATATTCATTCAAAAATATTCGTGAGATTGAATATTGAGCCCAGCGCTTACACCCCGTATGCACGGGTGAGGTTATTACGGAAATTAGGTCAAGTGAACTATGATCATACATAAAACCAGATATAATGGCGATTATTAGTAAAACATGAAGTAATAATATAATAGTGTGCGTCATTTGGTAGTAGCACAGGTCTTAGTTTTTAGCGATTTTTAAAATGAATATAGACGCAAGACACATGCAAATATATATAAATACAAAGAAAAATCACATATATCTACAGCGTAAACTGATTGCCTTGTTTTGTTTCTTAAAATGGTTTGAGGGAAATAGCTTAAGGTGGGATTGTACGGGTGATATTTGGTGACATCAATTAAGTTCTTGAACATATGTCATGATTATATTGGCATTATATGAGAAACGTTTTAAATGAAGAGAAGAATTTCTCAATACATTCCAGGACACCCTCGACAGATATTCAACAAATATTAATGTCACCATGTGAAGAAAATTAAAATCCAAGTCTCTACTGAAGCAATATTTGATTTCTTTTGACCAAAAAAAGTTCCGATATGAGAACGGTAAAAATATTGACCTTTTATCTCATCCCATTCTTCCTTAAATTGAATGTATTTATATAAAAAAACAACAACATAAACTGCCATATTTTTTTAAAATATTCCTTAAAACCTCATTTTATAACAAACATAAACCATTTTCTGATCTGTTGGCAACATAACTGTTCACGAAATAAGGATGAGCACAATGACCATGTGAATGAGCGCTGCAGGCCTACGTTTCGTAGAAGCTACTTCTTTGGATATTTCGTAATAGTTGTTATCATATTTTAAGTAAAAGTTTATTTACTGAATCAAGTACGGGGCACTACTCACGCAGTGTTTCGTGGACATGTCGCCATTCATTAGGGCTCTCGGCTATCCGGACCATCAACTCCAGGAGGTCCTCGTCGGCTCTCGGATCCACTGCGTCCACCAGCTGCAAACATCACCCGATTCTATTAGAGCAGTATTATACTGTACATATTTCAATATATATATATATATATATACATATTTCAATATATATATATATATAATATATATATATATATATATATATATTTATTAATAAACTAAATAGTTTTTTGTCTGTCTTGAGCATTGAGCGATATCTATCACAAGCAAAGAGCTGAAAGTTTAAAAATTAGTATCTCCTATGCATGAATATGTACACCTTGTAGCAGTCATTTTAAGAGTTGACTATATTTTTAAAAATTAATTATAAGCCGAGTCGGAAGCAAAGAAATATCAATAAAATGATAAGTTCATCTGTTATGAGAATTGTGTGATATCTACCGCATGTAGAGGTAGGCCTATTAAAAAAATTAATAGCCTCTATGAACGAATATGTGCACTTCAAAGCTGGGATTTTAAAATTTAAGGCTATCTTCTACGTATAATCATTTAATTAAAACATTTATCTCGGGAAACTCCAGGTACTTTAACTAGTATTCTATCAAATATGTGACAAGACTGATATTACAATACATCACATTTATGCCATAGTTTGTACAGAGCATATGGTCACAAAAATTGATTCTAATGGTTTAATTTCATGTACTGCGACACTGAGAACGATTGTTTTTCAAATAGAAAAAAAAATCACGTGAAACAGTTTTAGGTTCTACAATGATTTAGTAGACCCAAGATAAAAGGAATTAACAGCTCTCTGCTAAGATAACTCTTAAGTTGAAAATCAAGAGTAATACAAAAAATATTTTAAAAATAATTGCATATTAACGTAGCTCATTTAGTTAAAAATCAAACAAAACATACTAAATAAACGCTTTAAATGTGCATATCATGTTATATAAGACAATATTTTGTTCATACTATACAGCTGAATTTTTAGCTGGTTAGATGTCTAGATTAATTTCTACAATTTCTTTGATAAAATTCTAGCGCAGGATTTCTCAAACTGTGAGGTACGAGGGGGTTTCCGGTGAGACACAACGTGATTATAGGCTATATCATCGTTAAATTTATCCGATTTTATAAAGTCAAGGTTTACTGTAATACATGAATATTCGTCTTCTTCATCCAATGGAACAATTACGATGATTATAATGTTTGCATCGGTTTGTCTGTATGAAGGTATTTTATCAACAATGATAGCAATCTACATGATAAAAATTGATTAGTGGTTAAAAATTAATGAGCTTCCTCTGTTTCTCATAAAAATAGAACCTGACCTGAACCATCAGCATGGTAGGAGACAAACTCATTTTTCCCAATGAAGTACTTATTTTTCATTATTAATATTCACTTTAGCAAATGTAAAAACATTACGTTATAAAATTAACATTTCATATATGTTTTTTTTAAAAAATAATTTTTTTCTATGCTTTGCAATTTTTATAAAACTATATTCAGAAAATTTAGTGATAAATGAAGAATTGATTGCTTTCTTTTTGTCTCAATTTGATATTAAAAATATTTTTAAGAAAGTGAGGATTAAAGATTAATCTTAATTTTCAAGTTAAGCTTAAGTGTTATGAACCATATTTCACTAAAAATTTAATTAAGCACAAAATTTAATTGTAAAATATAATTGAGATGAATTAACGTTCTTTTATCAAATAGTCTGTAACATTTTATTCCGGCCTTAGGACTATTCACACAAGATGCACAAAATGGAATGTAATGGTTTACAAAGCGCTATGGCGAATAACGCAGATTAAATAAAAAAAACCTTGATACAAAAAATATAGGTGCTCAGGTGACGTTTATCTTCATAGGAAGCAACCTAAGTGGTCAGGCAATAAGAATCCTCATAGGAATTAGTAAATACTGATAGATCAGGGGCATGGGTGGTCAGGCAACAAGTATCCTCATAGGAATTAGTAAATGCTGATAGATCAGGGGCATGGGTGGTCAGGCAACAAGTATCCTCATAGGAATTAGTAAATGCTGATAGATCAGGGGCATGAGTGGTCAGACAACAAGTATCCTCATAGGAATTTGTAAATGCTGATAGATCAGGGCCATGAGTGGTTAGGCAACAAGTATCCTCATATGAATTAGTAAATGCTGATAAATCAGGGGACATGAGTGGTTAGGCAACACGTATCCTCATATGAATTAGTAAATGCTGATAGATCAGGGGACATGAGTGGTTAGGCAACAAGTATCCTCATATGAATTAGTAAATGCTGATAGATCAGGGGCATGAGTGGTCAGGCAACAAGTATCCTCATAGGTATTAGTAAATGCTGATAGATCAGGGGCATGAGTGGTCAGGCAACAAGTATTTTCATAGGTATTAGTAAATGCTGATAGATCAGGGGAAATGAGTGGTTAGGCAACAAGTATCCTCATAGGAACTAGTAAATGCTGATAGATCAGGGCCATGAGTGGTCAGGCAACAAGTATCCTCATAGGAATTTGTAAATGCTGATAGATCAGGGCCATGAGTGGTCAGGCAACAAGTATACTCATAGGAATTAGTAAATGCTGTTAAACATGGGACCTAGGTGGGAGGCAAACGGCACCGATGAGTTCTATCGAGTTGAATTTTTAAATAAGTTCACCAATATGTTTATTAAAAATCCTGTAAGAAAACATATTGGGAGATATTTATATGAAAAATAACAATGTAGCTGTAGTAATGGGGGACATTTAAAAAGTTTCATTTAAATAAAATGATTTGATAACTTTATTTGTTGTTTTTAAACTGAGGTAATTATCTTTTATTCAATCCAAATACTCCACATTAACGCTATGAATACTGTTACAGTGCACAATACCACATCATATATAATAGAAATTAGAAGATCAACCAATCGACAATTCAATTCGAACTATTTGCTATTGTGTATTCTGAGAGATTGGTTGACCCCCAAGTATAGACTATACATACGCCCCTTGTATCTATCACATACACATACAAGGTGTTACCTAGTCCAACTCATCAACTCAAGTAGTGATGCATCTACCATCTAGCCTAAATGTCTTAGGTTTGATTAATGGCAAGGCTGAAACATTTATTATTGATGAAATTGATATTTTCCCTTTCACAAGAACCACCTTAAGTAAACCACACTCGGCCAGGATACAAACACCGACTTCTCCAACAACAGTAAACTAAACTAGATGAGCTTGTCGTTTAGTTCACGTTCACGTTCATACTGGTGTCTTAAAGTAAATTATTATTCAGTCTCACCTTTTGTGGAACGTTGGATTTCTTGTCCACTTTTAGGATTTCCTCGATATTGTCCGTACTGAGGTCTGCCTCCTGAGACTCGTTGTGGGACCATGGGCCACTCAAGAGCTCAGCCAGACCTCGGCCGATCTCAGAGGTCTCCCGAGACATCGTTGACAGAGCCGGTGTCACTTCTCCGGGACTCATAGCCCCGTCAGCGTCGTCGGGGATAGGTGTCGTCATCCCTCCCCCTTCTACACCTCCGGACCCACCATCCTCCACTTCTTGGAGCGTGGGGATTCTTTCATAAGTCACGGACCGAGACGGCGCACTCCCACGCGTCGTCTGCTCGACGATACTTGAGGATGAATCTCTTTTCAGAGGAGTTCCTTCGGCGTTCTTCCTCGAGGTCTGAATGGTCGTTTCTAGATATTCTTCCTCTTCATCTACACTGTCATTTTCTTCGTCTCTTTCATCATCTTCAACATTCTGGTCTTCCTCGTCGTCTAGTTGGGTGCGATGGCTCTTGACTGGAACTTGAGAAGAAGATGGCAAGGTAGCCTCTGTCACGACGTCGTGGAACTCGATAGAGTCGAGATCCAGGAGGTCCAGTGGGCGGACCTCAGTTAGTTCCTCCTCCTGGTCTTCACTCGTGAACTCGGGCTGACCAGCTTGAACAAAGAAGAAGCAAGACATATTTGTTAAGTTTAAAATTATTCTGAAAAAAAGATAATACAATCATAATTTGGTGGTATTTACGTTTTTGTAATAAATTGAAATACCTTAAAAGGAAAATATGAAATCTATTGTTGTTATTTTTACTTTTAAATCATATTCTAGTTCATTATACATCTCTTTTATCCTTCTACTTTTTTTGAACCCCTTTCTAAGAAAAGTCTCTTCCTATAGTTTCCCCCTTCTAACTCCTCCCCAAATGGATTTTCTTCTCTTCTTATTTTATTTAACAAGCCTTCTCCACTCAATTTTAATTGCGTTATTTCCGTATCTCCTTCACCAAACCTTCTAATAATATAATTTTATTGATGCCCTATACCAACCCCCATCCAAATTCACCCAAATTGCACCCCTTTTATTTATTACATTTTCATTCTTTTTAAAAATTGGAAAAACTGTATTTTTTTTAATAATACTAGTAGTAGGGAGATCTTAATACCAGCACACAGGACACAATTTATACAAGATATCAAATAATGAATGCCTTGGTCACATTGATTGTAACATGTTTTATCCAAAGAATGTTCACACGGCACGTTCGAATGTATACAAATTTTAAAGCTGTTTTTCCTTTTTAGTCTAATATGCATAAAGTGAATATACAGGGTGTATCGATTTATTTGGGAAGTAACCTCAAAACAGTACAAAAAGTTCTTATGAATTTAAATACTATGGTCGATGGTTCCCGAGATAAGGCCTTCAAATATTATGCTAGAATTGTCAATTGCCCTTCTTGATACACTCTTGCACATTTTTATAAGTGACGTATCACTGCTGATACACAGGCAGGGCCACATCTACACTAACGGAGGTGTATCAAATAAGACTATTAACAATAACGACAGAATCTTCGAGAGCTTTATCTCAGTAACCATCGAACATAGGACATATGTTCATGTGGACATTTTGTGTTGCTTTGAGGTCTACTATCCTAACCCCAGTTACTTCTCTCGCAAATCGATACAGCATGAGTGGTAATGATATGATAATTAATACTATTATTAATAAATATCTATATCCTAACGATACTAATGAAAAGAATAACCTGTTGAATCCATCCCATAGTGACCATTTAATGAAGATAGCAAAGGTCTTTAAACTTAAATTAGATTAGGCTATAATGAGGAGCCCTGTGCTCTTCTTCATTTAAATATTTCATAAATCATTTGAACATACGCGTTTCACTACATTGCTTGGTACAAAACTCACTTGGTGTACTAAAGGGGTGCCATAGACTTATGGCAAATACAATTTTATTTAGAATTACATAAAATAAATACAAATATAGTAGGGCCTATAATTGGACTCTTCCGTTTTTTTTAAGCACCGCAATCACCACCTGTTCAGGTTTTACGCTTACGTATTAACTAGGCAAATAAGTTATGAATGAGGAATGTTGAATTTAAAGGACGTGTACCAGAATTTGCGTGGAGGTATATTGGAAAACCTCAGTATACCCACGACCAGGATTCGAACTCCAATCTTCCTGTCATCTGCAGTTTAGTCTATTGTGAGAGGGACGCCTCAGACCATATGGCCACCGAGGAAGGTTTTCGCTTTTATTAATACATAAATAAATAATTATATATATAAATAAATAACTATATATATATAAATAAATAATTATATATATATATATATATATATATAAAAAATTGTTTTTAAGACTTGTGCCCAAGAACGTGAAGACTACACCAACTGCAGGAACCTCAAGTTCCANTATATATAGAGAGAGAGAGAAAGTGCAAAGCCCAAAATATGTATATATATATATATATGGCACAAAGCCCAAAAAAGGCCAATAGACGGACTTTTTGCTCAATCCTAAGATTGGACATTTTAAAATGATCAAAGCATGAAGTTATATTCAATTTCGGGCTTTGGCTGTCTCCAAAAAGCCAAACCTACGATTGTGCAATTACTAAAGGACCAAAACTTGAAATATGGCCTGGGTCAGTTTTTTTATTCAAGTCTTAAATTTTTCCCTACTGGCTGGCAAGGTCTGTCATAGATTCTTATACCTTATAATATAACTTAAAACTAGGACAGGCACAACATCCAGTCCCCCATCGTTAATTTAGCAATGTAAAAGTGTAAACCCATATTTTTATCAATGATAAATTCTCAGTCATACCGGGAATCGAACCCGGGTCGTTTAGATGAGTGGGCAATCACGCTACCAACTGAGCTAAGGTCTTGGTTAAACATATAACTTTTTCTCTTAGTGTAAGGGCTGGGGTGCTCTTTGAGAGATCCGTGTATCAACGAACTTACACATAGAAAAAGCAAAGTCCAAAAATAAAATAGAATTGAATGGAAAAACAAATTCAATTAAAATAGTTCAATTTATTCATTTTTTGATATTTTCCATGCAAACATAAGGCTTACAAACGAACTGATCTATAGGACAATGACGATAAAGTTAATTTGAGAGAAAATACACCTTATTTAGCGTCCAGAGAGAACGAAAAAGATATATAGAAAATAATTCCGCCCTGTGAAACTTTCTGAGATTCATTCGCAGATCTTACTGTCAGTGGCTACCGAGGAAAAATGCGAGTTTAACGTTTTAGACTGATTTTCCATCGTTAAAGGTGATTTTTTCTCTCAAAAATTCGATAAGTTTCAAAGATATTGTGTTGTAGTTTGACTACAATTTTTATCTGTGTAATATCTATCTTACTTTAAAATATAAATTACTATTTCATGAGATATTATACATATCGTGATTAATGTCAAAATATATATTAAAGAAAGCCTGATTGATTTTAAAATATAAAATAAAATAAATATTCTATCAAAGTATAATGCAAGATAAAAAAAGTTTTAAGGAAAATTATTATGATTGATAGCTTAATTTAATCATAAGCTTAGTTGTTGTTAGTATTATTTATTTTAGTCGGGAAGAAATTATAATCAGTGCTTTATGATTTTAAATGTAAAACACTTTGTCCATTAATAATAATAATATGAAATAAGTCACTATTTTAAGTTTATAAAAAAGGAGAAATAACAACCTGTCTTAATTTAAGTTAATATAAGTTTTTTTTTGTATTTAATAACGGTCACAGCTTAGTCATATTGTGTAACATTGTTATTATTATTTTAAATTAGCAGACAAAATAAAGTTGATTAGTTATCACTTAGGTATTTTAAATCTTTAACGGTTCTGTTTGGCACCGTCTCTTACTATCCGTTCGGGTTATACGCTTATGTACTAATTACGCTATTGGCTTAGGGATTAGGAAGGCTATATTGACAGGAAGTGTACCCGCATTCACGTAGAGGGAGAGTGAGAAACTATTTTGTAAAACAACACTCAGTACACCCGACTTAGATTCGAACCTTGATCTACTCGCTACCAACAATTTAGTCTATTGCGAGAGTAGTGTCTTAGACCGTGCGGCCACCGAAGTGGGCTTAGCGGTTGTTGGTTAAAGCTGTAATAATCAGTTACTTTGAAAAACATTAATATTTTTATAAGATATACACAATTCAAACTAAGACATTTTTATCCACACTATTATTTACACAGGCACTAGACATGAGTTTCATAGCTGTTTGTTCCAAGGCATCAAACTTGCAACGCATTTTATCACAGTTGACGGGAAATTCTCATCTTGGTTGAATGCACTATTGCTATTAGTGTGGCTATTTAACGCGAGAATTTTGAACCAATTTAATATATCAACACAGGACTTATAAAATAACTTAATTCTAGAAAAGACACCAAACAAAGTCTTCCAACAATTAAGTAAGATAATAATCCTAGAAGTAGTTTTTTTACAAATGATTTTCTATTTGGTTTTTATAGTCTTTCTATACTTAATGCGTGTGCGTTTCCTCTAAGATAACTTTTAAATTTCTGAAACAAAAACCCTCATTATAAGTAGAACTTTTTCTTCACACAATATTGAGTAAATTTGATCTTAGCTATATCTTCATCCCAAACTCTTAAATGTAAATATCTGAGTAGCTCAAACGGATAGTGAGACACTGTTTTTTTTAATGACAAAACACCGTGTTATTTAGATTTTAACTACTTTTACTCTTAAACCTACAACATTCACTTAGTCTTATAAACAAATATACATGCAGAAGCGTATACATATTTTATCACACCCTTGCAATTTTTTTTAATAGAAAAGGAGTATCTAATCCGCTTTTCCTCTCCAGTTTTTTTTGTTTGTCATATGGACAGGACAGGACATCATGTGAATTTAAGAAGATTTAAAATGAAAGCGACTCTGGCCAGGGAGTCTAAGTAGATACCAAAAAGGGCTACTTAAGTTTGTACATGGCCGAGTTATCGTTTTTAATAACTACTCATCCTTTTACCTAGCTTTGTTTTACTATTACTATCAACACATTCACCTCAATGATTCACGTTTTTAATGCTGGTTTGGACGATATGCAACTTAGACTAACTAATCTAATCAATGAATATGTTCAAAGTGAAACTACTCTTGCATGTATGACGCAACATTATAACTTTAAAAAGAGCAGCATAATTGGTTTATTCAACTTTACATACATGAAGTTGTGCGGCTCACTCGTAGGAAAATTACTAAAATTAGCTCTAGTACTATTCCTCTTTTATCAATTTTTAAATATTCTTCCTGAAATGACTGCTGAACTTGCTGGCAATCACAGGGCAGAACTCGTTTCTGGTGCTAAACCTGGAAAAATAATGTCAACAGCTTTTTCTGCAGGTAAAGCTATTGCTGGAGCTATTGGTAAAGCTCATTCTAGGGATGCTGCTGGAGTTGCTAAAGAGGCTCAGAAGGCTAAGAGAAATATGAATATTAATGAAGATTCTAATAGTATGGGAAAAAATCTATGTAAGAAATATGGGGCCCAGTTCACCACAAACTTCTGCTGACAGAAGGGTACGTTAAGTTGTGCACATGCGTGGATACAGAAACGTAATGAAACACAGACATTCGAATGTGCACTACTATCAAGCACAATTTATAGTTATTTATAGTTCCATAAAGCCTCATCTACTTAGGCCTACTTCGTATTCATTAAGGGTGTAATCTCAGTCGGTAAAATATCGATTCCACAGTAACAGGTTGATTTGTACACATAGTACTGATACGTTAGGTTCATAGCACTCTTTAGAAATTTTATTAAATTTTAATTTTCTGAGAGGAATGTTACTGCCTAAAAATGGCAATTCTTAAAATTTGGTTAAATATGTTAGCAATTGACTGAAATATCTCTCTTAGTTACTGTTACAAACGTGAATATATAAGCTTCTTATCTGAATTAGTGGTGCCACGAAGTTAGCATTGTAATTCTTTCCCCTTTACAACTTTTTCATTGACCGAGAGTATGCAGTTAGAGAAAAAAGCAAGTTGCTCTGTGATATGAGAAAGGAGTGGAGTGGTTTAAATTTCTGGTCTGACCCTTGTTCAACTTATAGTTTAAAAAACATATAAAAAAAACTTTAACTATTCAGGAAATAGCCACAGAAACAATCTTTTTGAAAACAGAGACATGAATTTTTGAAAAAAAAAAAAAAACCCCAGAGTTTTCACCTTAATATTGTTGCATTCAAACTTTGGTTCACCCACATCTGTGGACACATAGCCAAAAATGTTACTGTTGTCTATATATCCAGGGATAGGGATGTTGGGTTTCAAACCTAGATTGGCGTAATTAGGTGTTTTACTAAAATGTTATCTGGATATCCTTCAATGAAATATGGACATAATTTATTCTAAACTCCACCTTCCTCATCCCTGTACCATTGTTGTAAATGTGTTAATAGCTGGGAGTGGTAGTAAGCTACAATGTTAAAAAAAGTTGTCTTGAGGCATCTAAATAAATACGCATCCTGCATTTTTACTGACCGGTAGCAAGCTTATATGATAGGACCATAGTGTAATTCATCAAGATAGACTGCTACCTTACATGTTAAATGGTTTGCACTGTACATGTACAAGCCCTCTGCAATTATTGATACACGCAACCAACACCCAGGCAACCACTTATGTTGCATGCAACATAGTACTACAGGGCGTTTCACTCGCTCTCGGCCCCTGATTTTCCCTTATAAGTGTCAAACTAATTTACGTAATTGGTGTACGAGAAGAATTCAGGGGCCGAGAGTGAGTGAAACATCCTGTATAATTTACAATCAATGATAGGATCCCTTTATTTTTTATTCAATGTCTTGAGTATATCATTTTAATTTAATGTAAGAAATGTTTATATTTCAGGAAGGGGATGGCCAACCTTTAGAACACCCTTCATCCCTACGTGCCTGATTATAATGTGAGCTATATATTGTATTTTTATATATTAATCTATGGCCCAGCAATCTAAACCTTGATTTTGAAATGTTCCCAATTTCCAAAAAAATATTTTTTTTTACCCAACTAAATTTTTCTGTATTCATGTTTTGTCTTCTTTCAATTCTTTTGACATCTTAGAAACGTGTGATCTCTTAGGAGTAGTAATTAAATATTCATCACAAGCAACTTATTAATTTAAACTAGAATCATGACAGTTTTTTTATAGGTGCGTATCAACCCTGTTATAATCAATTATTTTATTTTTATGATTTATAAAGCTATTATGTCGAATCCAATAAATTAGATTTTTATCACAAAGGAAAAACTAATTACATTTACACTTTCAAACTTATACTTTTTAAATTTTACCTTTCATTTATAGAATGCATTTGTTAGAATATCACTTTATTATTCCTGCTATTTCTGTTGATTTTATATTTGATTCCATTTTTAATTTTTTAAATCACAACCTCTTACTATTCGTCCGAAAATAGAAGCATTTAATTTCACTAATTATGAAGAGATGAGAAGTTTGAATTAAAAAATATACCAGCATTTTTTGTGGAGACAAAGGGAGAAATTATCTAGGAAAAATCTACCTCATTATACTTAAAAGGAATTCAAATCTTGACAATACAATATCGACGTTTAGTCTGCGTGTTCCCCAATACGGGTGGGTGAGATAAATATGGACTATTATGCTTTCATATAAATGTTTTATCCATTTGTTTAGGGGATTTCTTCACTGGTATCGTGAATTTTTCAGTATTTACTGAAATATTTTGTTACATAAATAACAAAATAACAGTTGACACAGCATAAGTGTTTAACGACTAAACGAACAAAAATATTTAGTTCAAATATAATATGGGGATTTAATATTTTTAAGAACATTAATCATTTCTGTAATATCTTATTGTACTAAAGGTCTGCATACTTGAGAACTGAGATACAATTTAGTCGTTTAAAAGATTCACATGATCTAAGCACAATATTTTCCGAAAGCTACCAACATTTCCCAATATTACTAAATTCTTTGTATATTAACTTTCTTTTGCTTGAACAAACTAGTAGGAAAATAAAATGTTAATTCATTTTCAACAACTTTCTTTATAAGTGAAATAAATGTATGTAATTTATAGATTCAGGTAAAATATGAAGGTAGGAGGAACACAAGTTTTTAAGATTATTATTTTTATTGTGATTTTAAGGTTTCAGCACTGAATTAAAAAAAAATTATAAATAGCGAAGTTTTTAGGTTAAGATTCTTCAAGTAGAGGTAACTTTTTAAGACTGGGATAATACATTTCCACGTTATTAAATAAAAATAGTTATATTTTAATACAAATAAATGGGCGAATAAAGCTAAGCTACAGAAACAGCCATCGGCCCAACTTTTGCTAGGTTGACAACTTTTAACGTACTTTACATATTAGGGAAGCCAACTTAATCAGTACTATTTTTTGTGTGTAGAAAGTAACACAAACAAAATTCTCCCCTCTCTCATTTATATACACTCGCCGCAAATAAGGTTAAATATTCTTCCCGTTAGAAAGCTTTCTCTGACCTGTAATTATTTTAGCTTACAATCTAGCTATGCGGGGTGTAAAAAAACGCACGAAAAGTTTCAAGCTCTAAACTTGTGAAGTGCGCTTTAGTAATAAATATGACCAAACAAATGAATCCCTACTTATGCTTCGCTGTGCCAACGACCGGTGAAAGCTTCACGGGAGCTAAACGCGTTATTTTTTTTGTTGCTATCTTTCTCTTTAAGCAATAAATTTCCCTGGCTTGGCTAAACGATATATTTTTTAATCACGGTGGTATTTTTTTTCTACTGGAGCTGGAGCTACGATGCCGGTAAGGGGGTTAAATTACCGAAAGCCACCCCCTTTTCAGAGTTACCCTTCATAATAACAGAATGTGGCGTAAGAGGAAGAATAGTTTCCTTCTACATAAAAAAACCCCGTGTAAAATGGTCGCTGCTAACTTTTTAACAAAGACAGCTTTTCGTAATAATATTACTATTCTTTTTAAAAACTTTTTATATGCTTGTGGTTTTGTAGGTAAGTGTGTACCCTCCTCTTCCATTTTACTCAATGAATTTGTTGTAATCTTTGAAAATCCTTTTTAAATTTAATTTTTTTAAATCCCGAAGTAGAAATCAGAAGATAAATATGTATTTTCAGAGGATTGCTTATAATTTTTATATTTACATAAGAAGTTTGTAGAAGTTTCGTTGGCTAACCAAATTCCTAGTCACAAAATAAATCTTTTTTGTGTGTCGTTTTTGTTTCAGAATATTCATAATTATGAATATTCATGACGAACAAGACAATGTTTATCTTAATGTAGGTTCATTTAAATTAGAGTGAAAAGAAAAAATTAATTCATTTTTTATTTGTATTTTAACTTCGAGATTATACATATTTAGTGCAATGTCGATTTGTAATTCTTGTAATGCATATTAATTATCTACGGTTTTATATTTAAGACAATGAGCTGTCATTCAATGTTTTAACCAGTGATACTTTTGAAAACAATATATTACTATTAAGTATTTAAAAAGCCGGTTATATTTAGAATAAGGTCAACGCATGAAGCTATGTCATGATTTAAAAACTAAGTTTCTAATAATGTTAACGTTTATTTGGTAAGGAGTAGTAATAATTGATAGTAAGTCTATATCCTCTCTTTTAATCCCTTCTCCTTGTTTTATATACTTTTCTTCTATGATGACGACATGTTTCGGTGAATTTTCACCATTTAAAAGTTTTATTTTTATTAGAGATGATTGATTTTACTTCATATTATTGGAAATTTTGTGAAATTCTACGGTTTTTAATAAAAAAATAAGACTTGAAGATGGTGAAAAATCACCGAAACATGTCGTCATCATAGAAGAAAGTATATAAAATAAAGAGGAGGGAATAACAAATAAGATATAACCTTATTATCAATTAATAACTAAGGACTTGACATTTTATTTATATGTTTACTATTGTAAAATAAATAAATATTATTTTGCAATGGTAACATTGTATACAATCTGCATAGGTGGGCATACGGACTAAACAGTGAGCTCATCAAGTCTTATTTGCTAGTGATAGAGATATCGGGGTTAGAATTCCAAACAGGTGTACAGAGAATTTCTTTTTTCCTTAGTGTTTTTTCCACTCTCACTATAAGCACATGGGAATATCTATAATATGCCTTCTTAACCCATACTCCATCAGCAAATATGAATGCGAACAATCCGAACGGGTAGTATGATGCACCGCATAAATAGATAGATAGTAGTTGTATGACTGTTATAAATTAAGAACAAAGATATATTATAGAATAGTATGTTCATACTAAAAAAATCTTATGTTGAAAAGATGCTAATTTCAAAAAGTATGACATGTGTTACTAAAAGATGTATATACAATTTTTAAATCCAAACATGATTATCAATATATCTTCATCATTATGTAAACACAAACATTAATCTACACATATTTTTCTTAAGTTTCCTATGTTTTCACAATTTTTGACCAACATTTGAATTGTAATTTTTTGTGATATTCATAAAATTTTTATACACTATTCCCATCTAATTTTTTTTTTACAATTTTACAACCCAATAGTCATATATTATATGAGAAAGAGAGATAAATAAAAAGGCTATAAAATATATATTAGAATATTAATTTTACTAAATGAGTTGAAAAAAAATACCCAAATAGTTAATTTTATAAAAAAAAAATTAATTTTGCTTTATAATTTTTCTTTAAGATATTTTTCATTATGTTTGGAAAGATTCACCTAAAAACTATCTTATAGTTTATGTGAGCATATCATGCGTATCTCAGATGAAATATACACACACACACAAAAAAAAGTATTTGATGATCGAAAATGAGTAATTTTACACCAGTAACGTTCATCCGTCACTAGCGACCTATTCTCGGAGTACAGAAGCTAAGTTAAGTGAGTTTAATCGACGTGAAAGTTTAGTCATCGTTAGGTAACGATTGATATGGTTCAGATAATTTCTATCATGTTATACCAGGCTAGTTTAAGGAATTGTAAATAAGTCTATTACTAATATATTTAAGTTTAATGATAGGGTCATTATCGACTTAGTCTAATGGAGTAAGACTTAGGAGAGAAGTTAAATAAACATATATCGGTGTTCCCCTGAAAAGAAGATTACAAACGTCTACCTGTGTATCTATAGGATAAAACTATGGTCATTTATTACTTAATGAAATCAGATTAGTTATCCAATTAAAATTATTAGTTAAAATTCCGAAAGTTTTTTTTTGTTAGCATATGCCACCACAGTTTGTCGACTAAATATGTCCTGGTCTTCTACTGGTAGAGACGGATATGTAACTGTTTTCTGAGGTTTTGGTACCATGTAAGCGTGGTCC
>CABFVX010000342.1:23319-34237 GCA_902151425.1 Timema shepardi
TTTATTCCCCCCCCCCTCCCCCTAGAGCAGTGGTTCTCAAAATTCTTAGTCACATGGACCCTCTAACCAGGAGCACCTGATTTGCAAACCCTTGATGTAGGTATATGATTAAAAATATATAATCATCAATTTATAGTATATTATATGTATAAATTAGTTATATATTTTTAGTGTAACTATAAGTATAATAGAAATAAAATAAATGTAGGTAATGTATTTGTACATTTTTAGTCATAATAATTTTTTAATAAATATAAAAAGAATTACAATAAAAACTAAAAGAAATTATAATCTGTATTATATTTGTAAATTTGTGATCACTGATAATTAATGTGAGGAATATAACTGCTTGTGTGACTTAAAAATATCGTTGAAATTTGTGCCAATTTTATTGACCATCTGACCTGGTGGTCTAAGGGTAAGGTGTCAGACTTCTGTGCTGGCGGCCGGGGTTCAATCCTCGGTCCAGGCACAGATTTATCTGATTTCCAAACCCTTCCTTCACCTCTGACAAGACATCTTGTGAATGTGAGGAACGCCAGGCCTCCACCGTGGTTCGGATTCGACGTTAAACTGTAGGTCCTCCATTTCATCTCATAACCACCCTACCATTACACATTAGCGTAAGTGCGTATAATCCGAACGGGTAGTAAGACGCGGTAATAATATTAATAATAATAATAATAATAATATTGACCATCCCCACATTAAGACGATTTCAGTTGACATTTGTTCTAACTATAAAGAGCATAAAAGGTTTGGTCGTACAAATAAGTTGTTGGAAAAGACATCGAATGTTTCGGTACTTTTTCTACAAGTTCTTTGGTCTTTTTGACGAGAAATTGGATATAAAAGTGATTCTCCTAATTCTCCTCTCAAAGATGTGGGCGTGGCCAAACCACCACTTTTTGGCCACACTTTCTCGCCGGGCTTTAATATGAGAAGTCATCCTTCGTTGTGTGGAATATACACTATCGATTTACCCTTTTATATAAAATTTTATAAGATCTACAAAATATATAAAGGTATGTTACGGATTCCTAGGACGGTCTCACTGACCCTTTGGACGAGCTTTGGGGACCCCTGTAGGTCCGCTGAATCCACTTTGAGAATCTCTGCTCTAGATTAACCAACTGTTTCTAGTTTTGTGTTGCAAAACTTCTGCTAGCGTGCGAACTTCTAAGCCACTCAAAACGGATTTTGTTCTCAATATTTTTTATAGACTTGTAGTTAAGTTTTAGTCAATACATGGCCAATGACGTGTAATACTTATTAATATATATAAAAAAGTTATATGTATAAAATGGAGGCTTTTTATTCTTTTCAGCCCCCAATATCCTCGTCGCTGACGGTCCCATAAAGTGCTACAAGCTAAACCCCCGCCAACCCTCCCCCCCTCCCATCCCCCCTGACCACTTAGACGGGAGACTTAGAGTCGTGGAACGTGACGTATCGTTCCATCAGAAGTTCGGGTTCAAAGTGGGATAGAAAAGTCACTTCAAGTTAAGGTCTCCATTATGAATTGCTGTTTTTTTTAATCATATATAAAAAAATATTATCCGTTAAATGGATTTTATTTTCGACTAATATCGAACGCAAGCAATTTTGGAAAATTATACCACTAGGGCTCGGATTATTTTTTTGCACTAATAAAAACGTGAATTATGCCCCACCCCCCCTCCAAAATGTAAAAATAACATGGCCTAAAATGTTTAAATTTATATTTGGTCACCGCTTTTGACTAACTACTATGTACGCGTACGTAATATGTATTAATTACGCTAATATAGGAAGAAACTTGAATTTAAAGGAAGTGTATCCGCATTTTCACCGAGGGTGAATAGAAAACCGTTTATTAAAACCCACCTCGGGTACACCCAACCGGGATTCAAACCCCTATTTATTCGTCATCGGAAATCCATTCTTTGTGAGTCTGACATCTCAGACCCCGAGGCCACAAAAGCTGGTCTTTTAAGTTAGCCTTATGGCTTTTTTTTAATTTACCCCTCAATTGACTGAAGTTGCCTGAAACTATTTGATAAATAGTCTGAATATCATATAATTTGTTTGATAAATTATTTTGGATAAAAAGTATTATTTATTTGGATATTTCAAAAACATCTATTGACAAATCATTATTATTATTATTACTTTATTATTATCTTGTAAAATATTTGCTCTATAGGCTATATTATTTTGTGCAAATAATTTAATATTTTCTTAGGAAAAATTCTATGCGTAATTAAGTACAAATATGCGCTAAAATTGAAAAAATACTTGATTATTAAATTATCTGTAAAATAAATATAACTTGTTATAAACCTTATTTACAATATCTCACCAATACCACAGAATAAAATGTGACCTGGTGGTCTAGGGGTAAGGTGTCAGACTTCTGTGCTGGGGGTCCGGGGATCAATCCTTGGTCCCGGGACAGATTTATCTGATTGCCAAACCCTTCCTTCACCTCTGACAAGACATCTTGTGAATGTGGGGAATGCCAGGCCTCCACCGTGGTTCGGATTCCACGTTAAACTGTAGGTCCTCCATTTCATCTCACAATCACCCTACCCTTACACATTAGCGTAAATGCGTACAACCCGAACGGGTAGTAAGACGCGGTTCTAATAATAATACAAGTAAAATTATTATATGTTGTAAGTTAGTTAAAAGCTAGCTACTCATACATTTTATTTCATTCATTAATGTATGACTATAATTTTATCATTTATTGTTAAAAGTGTTTGGCAAAAACCTTAAGGTGGGAATATAAAGGAAGTGAAAAAAAGTCATTGTTATAACATCCGGTAATGGCTCCTCTTTATAACATCCAACTCCATCGTTTGGCGACATTTTATGATGTTATAAGTTTCTTCGTGATACATTATGATAGTTTATTATCAGAAATCTTGTTTCACATAATAATAATCATTGAGATTTACTTTATTAACACTTTTGTAATTAAAACAAATCAAATATTTAATCCAGTAGAAACCTAGAGTTTAATTTTTTTCACATGTTGATATCAACAGTTTTTGAATATCTGTCAAGGATATCTTGGAATTTAAAAACATTTTTTTTCTCTTCATTTAAAAAGTTTGTCACCAAATGGCTATGCTTATGACAGATATTCAACAACTGTTGATATCAACATGTGAAGAAAATTAAACGATCATACTTTTTTACTCAAGACATATTTGCTTTATTTTGGTCCAAAAAAAAGGGGTTTTGCCATAAAAACTGCAAATACACTGACCATTTCTCGCGTCCCCTTCAACCCCACCTTAACGTTGCTGCTTAGCACGTGGATTTTCAGATGACGCATCGTTCGGGGTCAATTTCAAGCCCCACCCTCTTGAAATCCCCCTCTCACGACTTCTGGGACAAGAACTGACTCCACCCTCAAAGTAACTGCTTCTTAAGATGTTTAATATATCTATAGAATTCATTTTAGTATTTTAACTGTCCAGTAAAGGTTAATAACGCATTTTATATTATTATTATTATTATTATTAGCACCGCGTCTTACTACTCGTTCGGGTTATACGCACTTACGCTAATGTGTAATGGTAGGGATGATTGTGAGATGAAATGGAGGATCTACAGTTTAACGTGGAATCCGAACCACGGTGGAGGCCTGCATTTTATATTATTAATTGTGGCATAATGCTTTTTTTTCTTTGCACAATCTAACGATGTAGGTCTCTAAGGAATATAATTCAGTGTTGCCTCTAACTATAACAATCTAAAGATCAATAAGGTTTAACCCACTTAGGTGGTCACACTGTATAAGGCGTCACTCTCGCAATATACTAAACTGACGATCACAGGGCGATTGAGGTTTGAATCCTGGTCGGGTGTATTATAATAATATTGCGCTTCAGAGCTACATAAATCGTAGTCAAGTAGTGTAAATATTAGCCGGTACTAGTGTACGATTGTCCGGGGAACTCCCGAATGTACTAATCAGACAGCCTTTCCGTGGAGGCTCTTTCCATGTCCTGATGAGATGAGATGATGGTGATAGTGAGTATGAGGGGGATAGTGAGTATGAGGGCGATAGTGAGTATGAGGGGTATAGTGAGTATGAGGGTAAGAGTGAGTATGAGGGCGATAGTGAGTATGAGGGGGATAGTGAGTATGAGGGTGATAGTGAGCATGAGGGGGATAGTGAGTATGAGGGCGATAGTGAGTATGAGGGTGATAGTGAGCATGAGGGGGATAGTGAGTATGAGGGGGATAGTGAGTATGAGGGTGATAGTGAGTATGAGGGTGAGAGTGAGTATGAGAGTGAGTATGAGGGGGATAGTGAGTATGAGGGGGATAGTGAGCATGAGGGGGATAGTGAATATGAGGGGGATATTGAGTATGAGGGGGATAGTGGGTATGAGGTGATGGTGAGTATGAGGGGGATAGTGGGTATGAGGTGATGGTGAGTATGAGGTGATGGTGAGTATGAGGATGTGGAACCAGTGGAAACGCTTAAGCCTATTTTAAGTCTAACTAACCAAATCTTGTTGACCGTTCGGGTTATTTCGGGAAAAAATTACCCAAAGTACCATCTGGTTGGTGGATGTACTGGGGAGAGTTTTTTTTTTACAAAAATAGCTTTACACTCTTCATCCACAAAAATGCATGTACATTTCCTATACATTTAACGTTACTCATCCTTAACACTTTAGCGTAATTAGTGTATAGTCTTTAACCCAAACCGGTAGTAAGAAGCGGTGCTAAAATAAAAGAAGGGCGACTAAATTTTACAAGTATAAAACAAATGGAAAACTTATCACTTGTTCTGGCTTCACCTTTGGAAATTATTTAATCATATTTGAAAAAAATATATATTGACAATCCTAGTTAATGGTGTTATTTATATTGTGAAAAACAAGTGGAGAATATTTTATAGGTGACCTGGTGGTCTAGGGGTAAGGTGTCAGACTTCTGTGTTGGGGGTCCGGGGTTCAATCCTCGGTCCCGGCACAGATTTATCTGATTACCAAATCCTTCCTTCACCTCTGACAAGACATCTTGTGAATGTGGGGAATGCCAGGCCTCCACCGTGGTTCGGATTCCACGTTAAATTGTAGGTCCTCCATTTCATCTCACAATCACCCTACCATTACACATTAGCGTAAGTGCGTATAGCCCGAACGGGTAGTAAGACGCAGTGCTAATAATAATAAGAATAATATTTTATAATTGCCTCACGGAGCCTGGGAGAACTATGGCGGAGTCTAATGGGTTCCACAGAGTACATTTTGAAGAGAGAAAAAACTCGTATGGTATATCATAGCATTTCGCGTTTATATAAAACAATCTAACGGTAAATAAGGTTTAGATGTGGCATATTATCATGGCATGCTTTTAGGTCCATCACAAACTAAAGATGATTAAGCTATAAGTGTGGTGTACAATGAGCATTCAAGTCAGGTCATTGCTATTTATTTGATACGTGAGATCAGCAGGTGCATTGTCATCGGGCAAGGCCCGCCATAGATGGTGTGACACATTGCAAAAGGACATCGTACGCCCCATTTATAGTGTTATATATGTCCATTAGGCTGGCGTAGAGTAACGTCATGACTATAAACTCTTTGCCGTCATTATGAGCAGTGCCGTGACGTGGAGTATTGCTAAGGTAAGAAGAGATCTTCAACTTGCGACCCACCGGCTCATGAAAAATATTAAGTTATTTCAAGAGGGGAAAAAATGCCAAGTATAACTACAGATTTATATTTTATAAAATTAAATAATTAAATAAATACGTATTTTTAAGTTATTTTATAAAACATTTTTGCCTAATATGGGAAGAAAAATATTACGTTTTTTATACAGATTTACGTTAAACTGACAAATGACTATTCTAGTAAAAAAGGGAGAGATCATTATATCGGGTGCGTTCAAACATAGTCGGGAGTGTTCGGACATGGTGGGAAGTGTTCGGACATAATCGGGAGTGTTCGGACATGGTGGGAAGTGTTCGGACATAGTCGGGAGTGTTCGGACATAATCGGGAGTGTTCGAATATAGTCGGGAGTGTTCGAACATAGTCGACCTAAATTATTGTGGTTAAATATAATATTAATATATTACCATCTGTTTTAATTACAGTCATCCAAAGTGATAGATGTCAGCTGTTGGCCTAGTGATATATTAGGGACTACTTCTAGTAACATTTTGAGCTGTTATCCAAGTAAACTTAGGTCGTGAATGAATTATAATATATCCGTGTCTACCGTTTTAACAAACTCTGATTACCCTGGCAGCACTCCACAACACGGCACTGTTCTTAAGGGCCAGTTTCATAGTCAAATTTAGAACGCCTCAAGTGCGGCGCTACACTAAATACAAGACGACACCTACCTAAACCAGAATGGAATGGGCCAGTTTCCTATTCGAGAACGGCCCATTCCATTCTGGTTTAGGTAGGTGTCGTCATGTATTTAGTGTAGCGCCGCACTTGGGGCGTTCTAAATTTGACTATGAAACTGGCCCTAATACAATGAACTTCCTCGTTATTTATTTCTTAGCTCATTTACTGAGCTTTCTATAAGAAATGTTACATAAAGTTGCATAGAATGTTTTTAGCTATTTATTTTTAAATCACGCCTTACAATCCATTCGGGCTATCCACATAGCCTACATATATAGGCCTACTATTCTCTAGTGATGAGTAACGTTGAATTTAAATTAAATGTACCCACATATGCGTAAAGGGACAACAGGGAACCATTGATATAAAACTAGCCTCAGTACATCCGAGCAGGATTTGAACCCCTTCATCCAGCCTATTGTGAGAGTGGCGCCTTAAACCACGTGACCACCGAAGTGGTTTTCTAATGGGTTTTTTTTTAAAAAGTCTAGAAAAAGAGAGAGGAAGAAAAAAAAAGATATATTTGCAAAACTTTTCTACTTATGTTGCATGCTTTTCCGTGTTCGATATGAAGGTACTTAGAAAAGGTTCAAGAAACGGAAAGAGGCTTAAAGTAGGAATGTTTCGTATATAAAGCCTGATTTCGATGTCTCCTTTCCAAACTTTTTTTTTCTCCTCTTTTTTTCTCCGACTCTTTCCCCTCCCCCCTTATTTCTCCCCTTCCTCCCTGCCTTATCACAAGTAGGGAAGTTTAGGCCTTATTAAATAGGAATGTGCATTGTGCAAGTAGGTATTTTTCGAGTTGAGTTTTAAAAGGAAAATGACTTTTTTTACCATTTCAATTAATACTGAGCAATATTTGTAAAGTAAATATTTAAAGTTGAATTTATATAATAGAACCATGCATAGACCCTGGATAAGTACAAACTGGATCGGGGATATCCTTAAGAGGAACTGTCTCCTGCATGACGTCATAGAGGTCAAGGTTGAGGGAAAGAGGAGATTGGGAAGGAGGAGGATTCAAATATTGGATGACTTGTAGGAAAGAGAACATTAGCGGTATACTTTTACTGACAAAAGGAATGGACCTGTCGTAAGACAGAACACACAATAATAATAATAATAATAATAACAATAATTTTTATAGTAACATTTTTTGTAAAAAAATATTATAACCACACAAATTCAAATTTTTAAATAAACTTAATATAATTGTTCAATTTATTAATAAGACAAAAGGGGATGATATTAAGGTAATCAATTTGTTATAAAATTAAATCCAAAAATTGAATAAAATTACTTAGTCTAGGAATTTTCATGAAAAAGATTGAAAATTCTGAGTTTTGTAAAAGAAATTTGACTCGAGTTCGAATGGGTACGAGAACTTGACTTGAGCTTAAATATTAGAGTATTCGTACACCCCTAATTATATCTTGACAAAGATGCGCCTAAGAAATGCTAAAGAGGCTTTAACTAATTTATCGATTTTTGTTGTAGGGGAAGGGCTTTTGGGGAGCGGCTAAAGAGGGGTGTGTCATGAATATGTTTGAAGTAGCTTACCAAATCTACAGTAGTATTCCACGCTCACTTTAATAGGATTTAGAGGCAACTTCTGAAGTTCTGGACGCCAGCCATAAAACAAAACAAAGCTCATTAAAGTTGTGTTGAACAAAAAAAAAAAGTTCATCTAATATTGCCAAGGATTTATATTACACTAAAAAAAAAACTACAGAAACATACCAAATAAATTTTAGAATTATGTTACATCATAAAATAAATCTTCTGTGAAATCTTAGATAATTTTTAAGACTGACTTATTAAATTTTCCACTCTTAAAAGTCTAAAAATCTACAGATTTTCGTTTATCAATAGGACCTAAATGCCGGGAAATGAAATGTAGCTGATACAGGAGCGAAGAATGGATCTTTGTGGATCGAACGATGTAGTTTAATATGGAGAGTCACACCACAAGTTGTATAGTCATTTGTATTTTCCTCCTCCCCTATTTGTTCTCCTATTTCCGGAAATTTTCACCTAGGAACCTAATAGACCATCTTCGTTTCTAGGAAGGTAAGAATTTATGCTCGACTATTCTATGAACTTTAAATCACCTCTGAAAAGACGTGTATTAATCACAACTTGTGAATGTGGGGAATGGCAGACCTCCACCGTGGTTCGGATCCCACGTTAAACTGTAGGTCCTCCATTTCATCTCACAGTCAACCTACCATTACACATTAGCGTAAGTGCGTATAACCCGAACGGGTAGTAAGACGCGGTGCTAATAATAATAATAATAATAATAGTTTTGATAGTTTAGATTTAAAATAGTAGCTGTGCAATAATTAATTATCTTGCTCGTTTGTTGTCCGAGAGTAAAAAACCTACCCATTAAGCTTCCTGTGACGCGTGCGTCCGATCTAAGTAAATGACGAAGAACATTTCATTGATATACTTATTAAATATGTGGGACGATAGTTTTATTTACAATTATGACCGAAAGTCCTTTATAAGTCTTTCAAATTACCACAAAAGAGAATTTCCCTACCCGTAGGGGATGTGAAAACATTCGTTGATTCCATGAAAATTACCCATTACCGCTAAGCCCTCCCCTCTCCTTTTTATTTCCACTGCTACCCCAAAATGTGAGCTTGTAAACTAGCACATGTCATACGAGCTCTCACGCGGCGCCCCTAACCGTGATGACCGGTGTGGTACAGATAGCAACCACAAGGGGCTCTGCGAGTCACCGTGTCGTAAGTTGTGAGAGGGGGCAGGAGACAAGCAGGAATCTTAGTTGAATTCATTAAACAAAAAAAGTTTAATTTTAAAGTTTTAAAACCATGTTATGTAACAGCAAGTATTATTAACTAAAGATGGATATTATATTTAGCACCGCGTCTTACTACCCGTTCGGGTTATACGCTTTAAGTACTAATCACTCTAATGGATTGGGAATTGGGAAGGTTGAATTAGAGGAAGTGAACCCGCATTTGCGTGTAGGGAGAGTGGAAAACCATTTAGGAAAAACCACCCCCAGTTCACCCGACCAAGATTCGAACCTCGATCTCCCCGTCCTCAGCAGTCGAGCTCAACATGACAAGCGCGTTAGCCAACTAAGACACCGAGGCGGGTAACTAAAGATGGACTTTGTGCAGTAGACATCCTATTTTAGCAGAGTGTTTATGGTCGTAAATAAAATGTATAACGAGAACGTTTATTATTTATATTTGAAACAAATAAAACATAAATAGAGGTATTTATTCTGCCCCTTGATTTTAGTGGCTCCATAAGTGAAAGTATTCTTTTTATTTTTTTATTATTTTTCAAAAATTGAATCAGCTAGCTTTTCGTTAAAAGAGTTACATACATAATCACGCCGCTCCCTTACGGGGTAGGCAAGAAACTGTGCATAGACCTTTAAAAAACAACTCCGTACTTAATCCATACTCATTAACTTTCTCCACACTCCCCTATACTTGCATACCCCCTTCGCTTTCAACAACATACATACACCGAGTCATACATGCTCTTTTATTCTTAAAACTCTTAATGAAGAGATTCAATTCTATATGTATTAATAAAAGTAGGATATTTTCCAATATTACGACCATATCCAATCAAGGTCATGACCAAATAGCTATTGTTTTATTGATTACTGACGTTTTGATATGCTCTGTGAGTATTCCGATTAAAAAATTGTTTCAGATTGTATTTTAAATACACTTTTTTTTTCTAAATCTTACTACCCGTCCGAAAGAAATTGTTGTTACTTTAAATAATTAAAATTTGAAAAAAAAATGCTTGTTTTATGAACTGATTATTCGAATTTTAACTTAGGAAACTACAATACCAAAAGAAAAATTCAACCTCCTCATCGTGTGTCCTAAAATTAGTGTAAGCTACGTTTAGCCCTAACAGCCAGGGACCACCAAGACAATTAGCGCCTGAACTCTTGCAGTTTGACTTAGAACCCGCATAACACAGCCATGTGCCGGGTTGCATCGAAAGCTGTCTAACGGGGTTTTCATAGAACGTCAGATATTTGTTTTGTTGTTTGTTGTCAATAGCAACGATAGCTCCTGACAATAATTGTTTTGTCTTAAGTCAGTATTAAGATTCTACATACATAAATACATACATACATACACATATACATATGCATACATACATACATATACATACATACATACAAACCTAATCACGTTGTTCATTTACGGGGTAGGCAATAAACTGTGCATAGTCGCTCAAAAAACAACAACTCTGCACTTCATGTACTGTACATATAGAGGTTATTATTATTATTATTATTATTATTATTATTATTATTATTAGGTGCTTTTCTTATGACAGGTCCATTCCTTTTGTCCGTGAAACTTAGACCTCCTCTGCCTCCTCTTTATGTATTATATATCTATATATAACTAGCAGTCCCGCACGGCGTTGCCCGTGAACCACTGTAGTATAATAATTATATAAGCTTGACAACCCCCCACTCCCTGCCCGTTACCCACTGTGGTATCATAATTATATAAGCTTCACAAC
>CABFVX010000342.1:51824-62928 GCA_902151425.1 Timema shepardi
ATATATATATATATATATACATATACACACAATACTTTTGTAGTTAGGAATGCCAGGCCTCCACCGTGGTTCGGATTCCACGTTAAACTGTAGGTCCTCCATTTCATCTCACATTCACCCTACCATTACATATTAGCGTAAGTGCGTATAACCCGAACGGGTAGTAAGGCTTGGTGCTAATAATAATAATAATAATAATAATAATAATTTTGTAGTTAGATAGGTTTGGGCATGTTGATAAGATGAGTGTGGATTTAATGACGAAGCAAATGTATTAAGGTAGAGATCAAAAGGAAGAGGTAGGCCATTTAGGACCTGGCTAAATGTTGTAGACGACTGTGTGAAAAAATAAGCGAAACACTCAAAGTTTTAAGAATAAAAAAAACATGTATGATGTGATCAGTACTTAAGCGTACAATCCGAACGGTTAGTAAGAAGCGGTACTAAAAAAAAAGTTAGTTCAAATGTCATGATGCTCATTATGGATATTCAACAACTGTAAAAAAAAACCGAACTTAGCTTTCCCTTCCAACCCGTATAATAATTACCAACTTCGGTGACCGCACGGTCTAAAAGTCAGGCGCTCTCCCCCTGACTGAGGGCTCTTGGGTAATTGGCAGGAGGTCATACATGGGATTGGTAATACCTAATGCCCAAATATAGTACACACATACCTTCATCCAGCCATACATTACATAAGTAACACAAAACTGGCGATTCTAGAGATAAAATGCAAGTTAGCGAGCATTTACGTATATTTGTTGTTTATTTCTACAATTTGAAGGTGACTTGGTGGTCTAGGGGTAAGGTGTCAGACTTCTGTGCTGGTGGCCGGGGTTCAATCCTCGGTCCCGGCACAGATTTATCTGATTGCCAAACCCTTCCTTCACCTCTGACAAGACATCTTGTGAATGTGGGGAATGCCAGGCCTCCACCGTGGTTCGGATTCCACGTTAAACTGTAGGTCCTCCATTTCATCTCACAATCACCCTACCATTACACATTAGCGTAAGTGCGTATAACCCGAACGGGTAGTAAGACGCGGTGCTAATAATAATAATAGTAATAATAATAATACAATTTGAAGTATATCAATTTGAGATGAACGAACTCGATGGGCCGCAAGTGGTCTGCGGGTCACGGGTTTGGATGTGACTCGTCTATAGCCACCACTAGACTAGCTGCTGGTTACGGGGAGATCAGGGTTTCGAATCCCGGTTGGGTGCATTGACGATAATTTTTCTTAAATGGTTATTCCTAGTCTACCTCCACGCAAATGTCACTACGTTTCCTCCAAATTAAACCTTTTTTTTTTATCTCTAACACATCAGCGTTTTTAGTACATAGGCGTGTAACACATACAAGTAGTAAGACGCGATGCTAAAAAAAAAGTTGTTTTTAATTACATTTTCACGGCAATCCTTGAATAACCGTAGGTATGGGTCTGGGGTTGCGCTTTTATCAATTTTGAAGAGGTGAAATAACTGTGTTCCTGGCATCGCGCCAACTAAAATAGACTTAAAACTCGAAACTAAACTTGTTCACGCCAAAGTAAGTACTAGTGAGAAAATTGTTCCAGCAGATGAAAAGTTTTAATTAGAATTTAACCCTTGGAAAAGTTTCCTTAATCAGATTCCTCTCACTTTACCTCCTAACTTAAAATTAAACTTGCAGACATGATTTTATTTTATTTCTATTGCCTGGACTCCTGTTCTTTTTAAAGTATTTATTAATAATTAGGTTTTATAAAATAATAATAATAATTAGCACGGCGTCTTACTACCCGTTCGGTTTATACGCTTTAAGTACTAATTACTCTAATGGATTAGGAATTGGGAAGGTTGAATTAGAGGAAGTGAACCCGCATTTGCGTGGAGGGATAATGGAAAACCATTTAGGAAAAACCACCCTCAGTTCACCCGACCGAGATTCGAACCTCGATCTCCCCGTCCGCACCAGTCGTACTCACACGACAAGCGCGTTAGCCAACTACGCCACCGAGGCGGGTAGGTTTTATAAAAGCTACGTTATCTTGATTATTTACATACTTCTTTAATTCAATTGTCTAGAACCTTCGGTAACGTGTCTGCTCACTGATATAAGGATCCCAGGTTTGAGTCCCGGCGTGGCCACAGAGGTTGTCACTAATAAAATGCTTACCAAACCCTTCCTTCACCTCTGGGAAGACATCTTGTGAATGTGGGGAATGCCAGGCCTCCACCGTGGTTCGGATCCCACGTTAAACTGTAGGTCCCCCATTTCATCTCACAATCACCCTTCACATTACACATTAGCGTAAGTGCGTATAACCCGAACGGATAGTAAGACTCGGTGCTAATAATAATAATAATAATAAAATGCTGATACAATCCGTGAGTATGGCAAGCATTCTATCACTCGTCCCTCTGGCCACGGATAATTATGTAGACATGGTAGGTATTAACCGGGCATCAGACATTAAGACCGGCTTTCTCATTACAGCTCCAAAGTCTTCTTTCATTAAAACTCTACCATCTCCCCTGACTGTCCAATCCTCATCCTTTCTTTCTTTTCTTTTTTTAGGACAAACAAATGAGTCTTGGTTACATACTCTCTAATTAGAAACAAAACAATTTCAGAAGAGTTCCTGATTGAATGGTCATCTCCTACCCCTCCACCCAAACACGAACAACCGGGGATGTAACGAGGATTTTTTTTAATATGAAAACGAAATGAGGGATGAAAAATTTCGATACATATTTCTTTAGGGAAATCAAAATTCTGATTTAAAAAAAAAATAGATTCTACGGCTAATGAAGTCTCAAAAACCAAAATACAAGGGTTTTTTTTTAGCTTCACGTCTTACTACCCGTTCGGATTAGACGCTTATGTACAAATTATGTTAATGGATTTAGGGATTAGGAAGGTTATATTTGGAGGAAGTGTACCTGTATTTGCGTGGTAGGTGACCTGGCGGTCTAGGGGTAAGGTGTCAGACTTCTGTGCTGGAGGTCCGGGGTTCAAACCTAGGGCCCGGCACAGATTTATCTGATTACCAAATCATTCCTTCATCACTGAAAATACGTGTATTAATCACAACTTGTGAATGTGTGGAATTCCAGGCCTCCACCGTGGTTCGGATCCCACGTTAAAATGTAGGTCCTCCATTACATCTCACAATCACCCTACCATTACACATTATCGTAAGTGCGTGTAACCCAAACAGGTAGTAAGACGCGGTAATAATAATAATAATACAATGATAATTTATTTATTATCTCAAATAGTTTCGAAGAAATGATCAAAATTGTAAATTTTTGATCATGTAAAGTACTTTGAAGCTTATTTTAGCGGGAAAATGAAAGATGTCATTTTTTTTTGTAATATTAAACAACGCATAGATACAAAATTTAATTAAAATCGTTAGAGTGAATTTCAACCAAAATTTATTTTCCTTTCCTGTTTAGTAAAATGATTTAGACTCTAATCTGAGATACAGACGGTATGGCGAAAACCAACTTTTTCGATTTCAATCGGTCAAGAAAACTTGGCATACATCCAAATTTCTGTCTCAATTTTTTTTAAATCACAATACTTCTCTCTCCGAAGAGTCGAGAGAAAGTAAACAAGAGAGAGAGAAAAAAATAACACAATGAAATCGTAGAACATTGCGTTTCGTCACATATACTCAAGTATCGCTCTGTAATAGGAATAGTTCTACCAACCCATTACTCAATAAATACCCCCCCTTACCCCCTCATCTTCCTTTCGCAGTCAACCGAATGCAGATAGTTGATCACGGAAACGGTTCGAATCGATCAATTTCGTTCCACATCGACTCTCGCCAAATAGCCCACTTCTCAAACCAACGGCAGAGTAGAAAATACCCCCCACTTGTCAGCATTCGAATAAAGCTCCAATTTCGATAAGTGAGGGACGATCTAGAAGTGGTTTCAAATCTCAACCCCCCCTCCCCCCGAAACCCCCTCACTTTTCCTAAATAACCACCCCCTATTTCAACAAAAATAAATCAATAAAAGTTTAGACGTAAATCAGGACTAGAATTGTTTTTTTCTGGTTAGTTAAAGACGTTAACTATTGGTTGATAATATTCCCCTCTTCCGCTGACGATTATACACACTCACTTTAATATTTGCGCCTGGGCCAGCATTGACTTGCATTTAAAAATTACCCTTTTCTTGTTTCCTATTCTAGATAAACATTTTACTTCCACGAAGTTTTTTAATCTAAATCCTAACAAGAAAATTCCTACATGCTCTTTTCGTGAATAATCCAAGTATCTTAAGTTGTAAAGGTTTTTAAGAAAAAGTTACAAAAAAAATTCAATATCATTACAAAATAATGATATGACAATGTAAAACTATTTTTAGAATTATTTAAGAATTTATGGTTTCTATTTTGATGTCACATCATTAAAACTCGACTAATAAAACGTAAGTACATTAACATGGGAAATTTCAATTTGACCTGGCATGACCTCACAGGTAGGAAACTTCCCTAAGGAATGACTCAAAATTCTGGAGGTAACGATTTTTGACCCTGTTAATGATGGCTGGGTTGTAAGGGTTGACCACAGGGCTAGAGAACCTTGGTTTGACCTGAAAGAGTGCACCAAATAGTTTCTTATGTGTAGGGCTTATATATAACGCTTTAGTGAGAATTCAAACAATTATTATACATTTAAAGTGATATATATATATATATATATATATACAATTTGAAAAAAAAAAAGTTCTTACCCTACACCATATGGCATGAAGAAACAGGTGTCAATCTCGTCTTGTCTGTTTTGCCAGTGAAAGCCAGTTTGGGGTGTTTCGAATCCCAGCCAGGTGTGATGATGGGGTTTTATTTCACAAAATAGTTTACCACTTTCCCTCCACGCAAATGCAGATGTACTTATCTAAATGTTTACTTGTTTCCTACCCTCTAAACCATTAGTGTAAATATACGGATAGTTTGTAACGTGATGAATGACAAAAACAAATTCTCTTAAAATATAATCGTAAAATAATTTTTGTATAAATTTTTTTTTAAACTAATTTATCTTTATTTATTTTTTTATAAGGATTCAGTTACGTACTAAATGTTGATATTACTGAATATCTGAAATTAATCAACCTTTTAACCACTCATCTATTCCTCAGCCCGCTTCTGTAGACTAGACTGCCAATGACAGTAAGATCAAGGTTCGAATCTCGGTCGGGTGTATTGAGGGTAGTTTCCTAAAATGGTTTTCCCCACTCCCTCAACGTAGATGCGGGTACACTTAATACAAATATAACCTTCCCAATCCCTTAAAACATTAGGGTAATTAGTACATAAGCCGAATGGGTAGTAAAACCCGGTACTAAAAAAAGTTTATACACATTTTTTTAAATTAATGGACCTATCTGACAGCTATTAAAAAGTACCTACTTTATTTACTTCCACATATTCATACGTCAATTCACGTGATCTGCATCTGTCACATTTGATAGATATTATCCATACATATATATATATATATATATAGTGCCCTAGGCCAGCGGTATTTTCAAATCGTACTTCGCGGAGTGATCTTAGGCTCCGTGAGGAATTTTTGAATATTCTTTATTTTCTCCTTACAACATAAAATAACCTCAATAGTGAGGATTGAGATATATATATATATATATTTTTCAAATCTGACTCAATGAGGACATTTGCCAAAGGCGCAGCCAGAACATGTTGTTTTTAGTTCTATACCTCTATAGTTGTGAAATGTAACTGTTGTTATTGAATGTTCATAATATTAGCGTAATTTTTTTATGAAGGCTTCAACATGTTGTTTTTTTCTGGTGCAAGGGTTCCTTCGGTATAAAAAGTTTGGGAACCCCTGCCCCACACGTGGGTGTTGATGGCTTTTTATCGATACTTGTTCACCATTGTTGTGTGTCTTTGTGAAACAGGTCAGCCAACCCTTGTGAGCACCAATATGCTGATAAGAAGTATGGGCCCCATATCGGAACTAGACATGGTAAGTACCGACACACTCTTAACTATTACTTAATTACTCTTTGGCATCAGGAACTCAAAAGTTCATTGCCGCACTTACAAAAGTTCGCTAACTATCCCTACAGTGAGCTAGTTCTATCCAGTCCACCTCATTACACCCTATATCTATCTTGAGCTAGTTCTATCCAGTCAACCTCATTACACCGTATCTCTATCCTGAGCTAGTTCTATCCAGTCCGCCTCATTACACCCTATCTCTATCACAAGCTAGTTCTATCCAGTCAACCTCATTACTCCCTATCTCTATCACGAGCTAGTTCTATCCAGTCCACCTCATTACACCCTATCCCTATCGTGAGCTAGTTCTATCCAGTCCACCTCATTTCACCTTGTCTCCATCTCTAGCTAATTCTATCCAGTCCACCTCATTACACCCTATCCCTATCACGAGCTAGTTCTGTCCAGTCTACCTCATTACACGCTATCCCTATCACGAGCTAGTTCTGTCCAGTCTACCTCATTACACGCTATCCCTATCGTGAACTAGTTCTATCCAGTCCACCTCATTACACCCTATCTATTTTAGGTTCATTCTAATGTTATCCTCCCCTCCAAACCTATATCTTCCAATTATTTCTTCCCATTGGGTTTTTCGGTCAATATTATGAACACGGTTTTAGATTCTTCCATTCACGCTGCATGTCCTGCCCACCGTAATCTGTGATATTTGTTTATCCTAACAATATGTTGTGATGAGTACAGATTATGAAGCTCATCGTTTTGTAACCTCCTTTATTCTCCAGTATCCTATCCCTTTTTATACCAATTATCTTCCTAAACATCTTGTTTTTTCAGAGCACACTAAATTTTTTTTCGTCATGTAAGGTACCAGACATTTCATACCCATAAAGAACAGCCAGTAAAACTGTGGTTTCGTGTAGTCTGAGTGTTACACTCCTTGACAGCAGGCGAGATGTTAACAACTTACTATCCGCGTCGGTGGCCGCATGGTCTAATGCGTTACTTTCACAGTAGACTAGACTGTTGATGACGGGAAGATCAAGGTTTGAATTTCAGTCATATGTACCAAGGGTGGAACGAAAATGTGGGTACGTCTCCTCCAAAATCCCACCTTTACCATCCTTAGCACTTTAGCGTAATCAGTAGATATGTTTTGAACCTAGAGTATTAAAGAGACGTTATTCTAAAAATAAAAGTAGTCTTCTTCAAAGATTCCCTTAAAATTCATCCCGTTTTCCTTTGGAATTAGATCGGTATCGTCCTGTTGAGCCAATGATGTCGACAGAGCCTTCACGTTCACATTTACCCGCAACAAAACACCACCGTGGTGGATTAAAATATTCATGATATTATATTTGTCAATTACGGTCTGAATAACATATTCTTTAGATTGAAAAAATGACATTTGTGCACGGGAATCGAACACAGGAACTTCGGCTTGGTACGCGAATACTCAGTGATTAGATTATTGACGTACTAAGCCAAAGGTACCGGGTTTGATTCCCGTGTCCAAGTGTGATTTTTCAATTTAAAGAAATAACACACCATCAATTTCCTCAGACATTTTTTTTGTCGCCACGTCTTACTACCCACTCGGGTTATACGCTAATGTGTTTGAAAAGATAACGGTTAAACTTAGAGGAAGAGTACCCACATTTGCGTGGAAAGAGAGTGGAAAAACCAACTAAGGAAAACCACCCTCGGTACACCCAACTGGGATTCGAAACCTGATTTTCTCGTCATCGGCAGTACGGTTTATTGAGAGAGTGACGCCTTAAACCACGTGACCACTGAAGCGTGTGATGAATAGTCGGGTTGGTTTTTTTTTTTTAAACGAGAGCCACGCTGCTTGCATGAATACCGACTCAGGCTACACACGTGTTCTTTGTGCACTTGCTAGTAGTAGAAAGTTTACATCCAGACGAATAATTAGCTCACGTCCGTCGGCTCAAGACAAATGACACGAGGTGAGCGCATGTGTCCAAACAAGACAGGTTTACTCGGACGATTAGTTTCGGACTAGGAAGTACTTTACTATGAAGACCATTGCGAATGGCCTTTCAATTCAAAGAAAATAAAAAAACATATTCGGTAACATAAATTGCTACTTATCCTTTCTTTTTTTAAACCAATTATGAACCCTTCTAGCGAACAATTAACCGTGGTATTTGATACAAGATTACACTCGAACCGGAAAACGTATCAAAGAAAGGTTGGCTGCATAATACTTTTGACAAAAGAGAAATTGGAATAAGATCTTAACTTTTTTTAAATTTAAAATAATTATTTTTTTCCATTTTTTAGTATTATTTATAAACATTTCAATAAGATTTCACTGGTATTATTTCAACTGTTTTATTATGTCTGGTTCTAGCTGTATTACCTACCTAAGTTAGGTGTTATCTGTGGGGTGAGACGGGCTCTTAAGACGTCTGGTTCTAGCTGTATTACCTACCTAAGTTAGGTGTTATCTGTGGGGTGAGACGGGCTCTTAAGACGTCTGGTTCTAGCTGTATTACCTACCTAAGTTAGGTGTTATCTGTGGGGTGAGACGGGCTCTTAAGACGTCTGGTTCTAGCTGTATTACCTACCTAAGTTAGGTGTTATCTGTGGGGTGAGACGGGCTCTTAAGACGTCTGGTTCTAGCTGTATTACCTACCTAAGTTAGGTGTTATCTGTGGGGTGAGACGGGCTCTTAAGACGTCTGGTTCTAGCTGTATTACCTACCTAAGTTAGGTGTTATCTGTGGGGTGAGACGGGCTCTTAAGACGTCTGGTTCTAGCTGTATTACCTACCTAAGTTAGGTGTTATCTGTGGGGTGAGACGGGCTCTTAAGACGTCTGGTTCTAGCTGTATTACCTACCTAAGTTAGATGTTAACTGTGGGGTGAGACGGGCTCTTAAGACGTCTGGTTCGAGCTGTATTACCTACCTAAGTTAGGTGTTATCTGTGGGGTGATACGGGTTCCTAAGACGTCTGGTTCTAGCTGTATTACCTACTTATTGTGTTTCTTACACATGAATTACACTTGCTCCAATCATTACTGGCGTGCTAACATGACAGTGTAAGCCTGCATGACGCATGTTCTATTTTCTCGAATAGTTTGGCGCCAATAGTTAACTGTCGCGCCAGCTGTACTTGCAGCTGCAGGTGTAAACCTCGATCGGCGCGCCAGTCACAACTGGGGGAGAACAGGCGCAGTGCATTGTTTATAACAGTTGTGTGTACATGTGGGGGGAGGGAGGGGGGGACTCAACTGTCATGCGAGTAAATCCTTGTACGATATTGCACGACAATTGGACTAGCGTGTCTATTGGAGCGAGCGGTCCTTAATTCAAAGTGTCATCTAAAGGGTGGGAAGGAGTTTAAGAGAGGGAGGGGGGGGGGGTGTTTCCCACGCCCGCGTCACAAAAACTGACCATGCAGCCTTCCTGAAACTGACGTCAGCCCGTTGTCGTGTGACAGGACTACTCCATGGACTGTTACTTCCGGCAGTACTGGAGGGACTCCCGGCTGAGTTTCGCCGGCACCAACAAGAGCCTCAGTCTGAGTATCAAGATGCTGGAGAGGATCTGGAGACCCGACACCTACTTCTACAACGGCAAGAACTCTTACGTCCACACCATCACCGTGCCCAACAAACTGCTCCGGATCAGCCCCAGAGGCGACATCCTCTACTCCATGAGGTGACCGTGGACGTGCTTGACCTTCACCTAACATAACCTATTAAATACTTGTTATTACTAGCACCGCGTCTTACTACCCGTTCCAGTTATACGCACGTACGCTAATGTGTAATGGTAGGGGGATTGTGAGATGAAATGGAGGACCTACAGTTTAACGTGGAATCCGAACCACGGTGGAGGTCTGGCATTTCCCACATTCACAAGATGTCTTGTCAGAGGTGAAGGAAGGGTTTGGCAATCAGATAAATGTGTGCCGGGACCGAGGATTGAACACCGGACCCTCAGCAGAAAAGTACGACACCTTACCTCTAGATCGCCACGTCACCTATCAAATACGTCCGTCCTTACATCCATTCCTGTTACCAGTCAGTGGTCAGTTTTTTTTTTCATTCAAGCCATATATTTTTCCACTACCGGCTGGCTATGCCTGTCGTAGCTTGATATACCTTATAATATAATTTAAGACTAGGACAGACACAACAACCAGTCCCCAGGCGTTGATTTATCAATGTGAAAAAATAGACCCATATTTGACAAATGATAAATGTTCGACAATGCTGGTAATCGAACCTTGGACCCTTCATTAGCTTAGTAGGCAGATCAGCTTCTACCGACTGGGCTAACGTGTCGGACTAACCCATTAAATACTAATCTTCATATATCCAAAATATTGTTTGAGCTGAGCATTAATATTAATTCAATATTTTCATCACCCGCTTCGGTGGCCGCGTGGTCTAACGCACTGATCTAAGAGTAGACTAGACTGTCGATGACGGGGAGATCGAGGTTCGAGTCTCATCCGGGTGTACCGAGGGTGTTTATTTCCAAAATGGCTCTCCACTATCCCTCCTTGCGAATTCGGGTACACTTTCTATAAATATAACCTTCCTAATCTATAAAATCATTAGCGTAATTAGTACATATGCCTATAACTCGAACGAACAGTAAGGAGCGGAGCTATATATATAAATAATATTTACATCGACATATCATTGCCTTTTTTTTTTAGCACCGTATCCGACTACCCGTTCGAGTTATAAACATATATGATAAATATGTTTATGAGTTAGAGCTAAGTAGAGTTTAATTTAAAGGAAGTGTACCCGCATTTACAGGGGAAAAACGTATAAATCTCTTTTGGAAAAACTCTCTCAGTACACGCTACCTGGTTTTGAACCCCGATCTCCCTATCATCGGCAGTCTAAATCTTAACACAAGAGTGACGCATTATTTCATACGTCAATCGAACCGGGTACCCACTTATGTTAAATTCCCTGTCAAAATGTTATAGATTAAAAAATTAATAATCTTAGTACTTCTTATTGATGAATGACCTTAAGAAGACGTAGTGATTGATTTTACTAATTTTTTTTGTCACCGTCCTGACTGTATCTTTAACCACCCCCCCCCCCCCCCCCCCC
>CABFVX010000342.1:70851-88264 GCA_902151425.1 Timema shepardi
TATTATTATTATTATTATTAGCACCGCGTCTTACTACCCGTTCGGGTTATACGCACTTACGCTAATGTGTAATGGTAGGGTGATTGTGAGATGAAATGAAGGACCTACAGTTTAACGTGGGATCCGAACCACGGTGGAGGCCTGGCATTCCTCACATTCACAAGATGTCTTGTCAGAGGTGAAGGAAGGGTTTGGTAATCAGATAAATCTGTGTCGGGACCGAGGATTGAACCCCGGCCACCAGCACAGAAGTCTGACACCTATTATTAGTAATAGTAGTAGTAGTAGAAGTAGGACCATTATCATTAACACTATCATCGTTATAATTCATAATTATCATCATAATTATTATAATCACCATAGTCATTAGAATCATTATCATCATAACTACTGTAAGCATTATTATTATTATTATTATTATTATTATTACTACTACTATAAACTTCAACGCCATTTTATAAACGGTAGAGGACTATTTTATATTGAGTTGCCTGATCATATTTTTATAAATTCTTATTAAGTTGTTCTCTACTAAATGGCAGATGAGTCGAATGAGGGTGTGTTTGTTCGTCGTCAGGTTGGCAGCGGCGAGATCCCCATAGACGAGGAGGAGTGGGAGGACGCGGAGGGTCCCATTGAGGAGATCCTGGGAGGACTGGCGGTTGGCTCGGAGGTGACTCAGGACTCCGGTAACGGTCCTTCTATGAGGGCGGGCCGGCGTCGAAGCTCGCTTATTTGTCCCATTTACAATGTGAGCTGATCCTTTACACTTAGTAGACGTTTAGTTTTTTACTTGGAGAGACCCTCGAATCCTCAACTCCTCATATCCTCAAACCCTCGATTCATGAAATTCATAAACACTAAATTACTTAAACCCTCAAGCCTAGATTCCACGAATCCTTAAACAGCCATCTCTCGGTTCATGGAAGTCTCAATCTTATAATACTCAAATCCTTAATTCCTTAAATTCTCATTCCCCCAGTGCCAGGAATCCTCAATTTATAATTATAAAAACCTTGATTTCTCAAACAGCAGACCCTTAATTCCTGAAATCTTCAATCCTCGAATACTTAATCCTCGATTACTCAAATATTCAACCTTCAATCCTCAAATCCTCTTAAACATCGGTTTCTAGAAACCTCAACTCCGTAATATATCGAATTTTTAGTTTCTAAAATCCTCAAAACCTTGATTTCTTGAGTCCTCAATATTCAATACTTCGATATCCATTCTCCTCAATCCATCGACTCCTAAAAGCCTTGATTTCTCAAATATTTTATTCCTTGAATCCTCACAGTCTCGAACACTTTAGTTTGCGAGTGACGAGAATTTATAAAGAATCCTGATCTGAAATCCTTGACTTTAAATCACCATGCGTGGGGAATCCTTGTTCAGAACTCACAGGTGTGTTGTCAAATGCTACTGTTAGGCAACTGTAGACGGGATTGGTTGTTTCCCGGTTTCAGGACCCCGTCAGTTACAGCCCTCCTCCGCCCCCTCAGAGGACGCGGGTCACCCGTCAGACCCAGACCGAGCACAGGGTGCCCAAGTGGCGTCAGCTGCTCTACTGTCTGGCGGGCGACGACAACTACCGGCGCCAGAGGCAGCGAGAGGCGGCGCACGCCGTGGGGAAAGGCGCCTGTGTCGGAGGTGGCAGGGGACCGTCGGCGGAGGTGGCCGCCGCGGTGGCGAGGCACGTCAACAGCGTGTCGCACATCGACAGGGTCGCCAGGATCTTGTTCCCGGCGTCGTTCGGACTCCTCAACCTCTGCTACTGGGTCGCGTACTACACTTACCAGGAGGAGTTCCGTTGGAAGGATCCTCCCATTCCTCCTTTCAGCCACTGAGCTCTGAACCTCACACCACTCCTTTCAGCCACTGAGCTCTGATATTCACACCACTCCTTTCAGCCACTGAGACCTGATCCTCACATCACTCCTTTCAGCCATTGAGACCTGACCCTCACACCACTCCTTTCAGCCACTGAGACCTGATATTCACACCACTGCTTTCAGCCATTGAGACCTGACCCTCACACCACTCCTTTCAGCCACTGAGCTCTGATCCTCACACCACTCCTTTCAGCCACTGAGACCTGACCCTCACACCACTCCTTTCAGCCACTGAGACCTGATCCTCACACCACTCCTTTCAGCCACTGAGACCTGATCCTCACATCACTCCTTTCAGCCACTGAGACCTACCCTCACATCACTCCTTTCAGCCACTGAGACCTGATATTCACACCACTCCTTTCAGCCACTGAGACCTACCCTCACATCACTCCTTTCAGCCACTGAGCTCTTATCCATCACACCACTCCTTTCAGCCACTGAGGCCTGATATTCACACCACTCCTTTCAGCCACTGAGCCCTGATCCTCACATCACTCCTTTCAGCCACTGAGCTCTTATCCTCACATCACTCCTTTCAGCCACTGAGACCTGATCCTCACATCACTCCTTTCAGCCACTGAGACCTGATATTCACACCACTCCTTTCAGCCACTGAGACCTACCCTCACACCACTCCTTTCAGCCACTGGGCCCTGATCCTCACACTACTCCTTTCAGCCACTGAGACCTGATATTCACACCACTCCTTTCAGCCACTGAGCTCTTATATTCACACCACTCCTTTCAGCCACTGAGACCTAATATTCACATCACTCCTTTCAGCCATTGAGACCTGATATTCACACCACTCCTTTCAGCCACTGAGACCTACCCTCACATCACTCCTTTCAGCCATTGAGCCCTGATCCTCACACCACTCCTTTCAGCCATTGAGACCTGATCCTCACACCACTCCTTTCAGCCATTGAACCCTGATATTCACATCACTCCTTTCAGCCATTGAGACCTGATATTCACACCACTCCTTTCAGCCACTGAGACCTACCCTCACACCACTCCTTTCAGCCACTGAGCCCTGATCCTCATACCACTCCTTTCAGCCACTGAGCCCTGATCCTCATACCACTCCTTTCAGCCACTGAGCCCTGTTCCTCACACCACTCCTTTCAGCCATTGAGCCCTGATCCTCACACCACTCCTTTCAGCCACTGAGACCTGATCCTCACACCACTCCTTTCAGCCACTGAGACCTGATCCTCACACCACTCCTTTCAGCCATTGAGCCCTGATCCTCACATCACTCCTTTCAGCCACTGAGACCTGATCCTCACACCACTCCTTTCAGCCACTGAGACCTGATATTCACACCACTCCTTTCAGCCATATGAGACCTGACCCTCACACCACTCCTTTCAGCCACTGAGACCTGATCCTCACACCACTCCTTTCAGCCACTGAGACCTGACCCTCACATCATAGTCTGCGGGACAACATTGACCAACGGACACATGAACGCTATTCAAATCGACGTTTAAAAATAAATGCTAAGGCACAATTGCATCATAATCATATAACCTATTGTGATTAGAATCTAGAAAACATTCTGAAAAAGATATGCCCACCTCTGAGGATCTGCAGGTCTTGTGGAGAAAGGACTTATCTTCCCTCTGTTAACTGTTGCCAAATCTCCTCACTTTCAGTTACAGTATCTTTGAAGATGTTATGCTGGGGTAAGAAGGAGCTACTGGCAACATTGACGAACCAGCGTTGTAAGATTTGTCTCATATTTAAGGGAAGATCGACCACATGAAGCTGTTACTCCCATAGTATAACCCCATCCACAGACTACGTGTCCGTAGTACGTAGTCCGTAAGATATCGATATCACAGTTTCAGAATGGTCTGTCTACAGAATCCAAATCCGTAAGGACTCCGTCTTAGAAGTTGGATCAACTTTAACTTTTTGAGGACTAGTTCATTCGAGGTCCGTAAGGTTGGCATCACCCGTAATGGCACAAACTTCATTTCAAGTACATTCTAGACGTTTCCTCAAAAACATGTTTTATTTTATTTTATTGATCAGCTGACTCCTTGCTGTAGACGATTTTCTTCCGAAGAGTTTTCTCGGATCAGGTCTCTCTACGACTATCTCATTGGTTGGCATGATCACGTGACTAAGGATACGGACTTTGTAAAGGCGAATATAGTTTCTAAGTATTGCAGACCTCGGACCTACGGATATGGAGTCTAGATAGGGTTCAAAGGGGCCACCTCGGTAAGCTAGAAATGTCTGTGCAGACGTTCAGCTCTAACTCAATATTTAATTCTACGGTGCGTTATTTCAAAATATGGTTCACGCCAAAATAAAGTTCAAAGATTTCCACAGGGTTTCCTTAACAGCCCTAAGTTTTGTTAATAGAAACAAAGGTGCTAAAATGTGACATTAGCTCATTTTTAACGACTTTTTTTAATCATATTTAAATAGATATTAGACTAGTCTTGATTAAAAAGGCTCTAGATTTAGCCTTCCTTTAATAAATACAGTAATTCTTTGAAAGGCTCACAAATGAAAATGTTAAGATATTTGAGAACTAGCTGCAAGATTTCCTCTTTACTTTGAGATAAGAAGTTTCGTAATTTTATTTCCCCTACTCCTCATTGGCATGTAAAGGGTGGTTGTGCGTGAAGGGTGAAAGGGAGTATATTATTATTACCGCATATTATTACCCGTTCGGGTTGTACGCACTTACGCTAATGTGTAATGGTAGGGTGATTGTGAGATGAAATGAAGGACCTACAGTTTAACAGTGGAATCCGAACCACGGTGGGAGCCCTGGCATTCCCCACATTAACAAGATGCCTTGTCAGAGGTGAAGGAAGGGTTTGGTAATTAGATAAATCTGTGCCGGGACCGAGGATTGAACCCCGGACCACCAGCATAGAAGTCTGAAATCTTACTCCTGAGCCGCCAGGTCACCTTGAAAGGGAGTGTAGTCTAGACAGGATAGAGAATTAGTTCCATAAAACGACACAGACCATTGTATCTTAAGCCGTGTGGTCTGACAGCGACTGACACTTTCTCGCCGACCGAGGCAGCCGCCTTAAGTTAAACAAACAATAATAATAATAATATTTAGCACCGCGTCTTACTACCCGTTCGGGTTATACGCTTTAAGTACTAATTACTCTAATGGATTAAGGACTTGGGAAGGTTGAATTAGAGGAAGTGACCCCGCATTTGCGTGGAGGGAGAGTGGAAAAGCATTTAGGAAAAAAAACCTCCCAGTTCACCCGACCGAGATTCGAACCTCGATCTCCTCGTCCTCAGCAGTCGAGCTTCAACACGACAAGCGCGTTATTAAACAAACAGCCAGTTAAAAAATATTAAGTAATGTATAATACAACGTTATACAACTTATCACACACAGATTTTAAATTGGTGTCACAAAATAAATTAATGTATTTCTCTAGTGTGATGTGAAAAGTTTGCAAAGTAAACAATATATGTCGTGACATAACAGGTTATTTAAAAACAAATATTCACTTTTGGATTTTAAAATAGCTTGAATTGAGAAATTTGGACCAAAAGTATTTAAAGTAAAAATGACAATCTTGTGAACCTAGAATATTTTGAAAAATATTATAAGCTATGTATTAAAATTAGTATAGTTGTTAAATAAATGATAATACCCATGCAATATACAATAAACTTTAGGTTAAATAACATCCATCCAACCTCTGTTTTATCAATATGTTACTTATTTCTACCTCTACCATGTTCGCCGTCAACCAACATTTTTCTTAGCACTGCGTCTTACTACAGTAGCCCCATGGTTTCTTTGGTGCTGACTGACAGCTCACAGCTGACTTCTGACAGTCAACATTTAGGTATATACCTCAATTTTGACCGTCAGAAGTGACAGCTGCTAAACACATGTTTTTGCAGATCATGTGGTTCGGCGTAGGGATACATAATTTTGGTCTGGTAACTTTTCAAAGCTGTCAGTCAGCACCAAACAAGCCATGGGGCTACTGTACCTGTTCAGGCTATACGCACATGTACTAATTACACTAATATGTTAGGGATTAAAAAGGTTTAATGTAAAAGAAGTGTACCCGCATTTGCGCGGAAGGAGAGTGGGAAAAACATTTAGAGAAAAATACCCTCAACACACCCGGCCAGGATCGAACTCCGATATCCCCGTCATCGACGATCTAGTCTACTTCGAGAGTAACGCCTTAGATCATGCGGCCACCGAAGCGGGAATCTTTACATTGAAGTGTGAAATAATCCGTTCTAATAAAATATAGAACTTTTGGAAAAATGAAAGAACGCATGCGTCAGAAATAAACGAGCCGTAATTTTGATACAGTTCAATTTTATTTTATTTTCATGGGAAGGGCCTTTTTGAATATACAAACATATTTTTTTACAGTCGACATTGATCATTTTTCAGAGGGATCTGATGATAACTATAATTGACATGCAAATCATAAGACTTGACGTGTTTTGAGGAAGTGCACCTATATTTTCGAAGGAGACTAGAAAACAATTGGAGGGGGGGGGGGTACTCTCAGTACACCCGACTGGGATTCGAACCAAGAGTGGATCAACATTATGGTCTTACAGATCATACGGCTTGGCGTATGGATAAATGAAAGTTGATCTGGTAACTTTGCTGTCAGTTACCTACACTCCTATGGCAAGTGGACTATACAGTTGAATTAGCTATCTTTATTAAGATAATATGTTTATTTTCTAAAATTTCGGATTTTTTTTTTTAAATTCTCACGGACGTTAGTGTAAGTTCTCCCTAAAGAACATGGAGTGTATGTTAATTTCAGGTTTGTATATTTTTATGGTTTTTATTCAACTTGAAAATAAAGATATTCCTATTCCCCCTTCGTAAGCAAGATGAGAGATAAATTTTTTGAGGAAAGTGACCATAATTCGTTTGGTTCGATTTATTTATGGGACACTACAACGTGTAAAATCAAGAGTGCACGCGGTAAAGAAATGAACCCGGGCACTTCAAAACAAAACTCATCCAATCTTGTTGGTACGACTGCTATTTTCTACAAGTATTCTAAGTAACAAACAGTATCGAGTTTTAACACAACAAAGTAGTAAATAATAGAATGAGTCTTAAACTATTGTTGGGTCATTAATAATTGTTGTTTTAGGATAATCTCCCATTGTTCTATAATTTGTTTAAAGTTGTTGTTTTTTTCATGAGAGGATTCACTGTGGTGGGACGTGAACACAATTTTTTATATTTTGTAAAAAATATCGACGCATTTAGTGTAATTACGTTTGTCTTAAAACATTGTCTTCCCCTCTTCATTGCTCGTTATCATTGTTGCTTGGTTCCGAGTAAACTATAGAACTGCGTTAAGTTTAAATTCAGGGCTCTTACTCTTTTTTTCTAAAAACATTTTTTATTTTAAGTTTTTTTTATACATAAAAGTTCGTAGCGGAATACATTTCAAATCAAGCGGGTATGTATTTTTTTCTGTTGTTGGTAACAATTAATTATTTTTTTTCACACGAAAGTAATGGGATAATATAATCGTATTTACTTGGGTTTTTTTCACTTTTAAAGTTTATAATGAGAGAATATAGTGAATGTGAAAGTCATGGAATGTTTTTTTGAATACTGTGATAGATTGATCCCTAACTTTATGTGTAGTACACAGAGTTCCATAAATGACAATGTGTCGGACATTCGTTAAGCGCTGTGTTGGCTTTTTGCCCTAATGTTTGTGGTCGGTGTTTCTATCACAGTGTTTTGTCATACCCGTGGAGATATGATTGGATATCTACTTCATTAGGTTAGTATTTGTGACGTATTTTTGTAAATTTTACACTTTATCTTTGTATATAACTCTATTGTTTGATAAGCTATCTTAAATACCTTATTATCCGCCACCGATAATTATTATGGTCAATCATTGGCCAAGACTCTCAAACCACTTTTCCCCGCCACACCCCTTTGTTGACCATTGGCTAATGTTCATCTGTCAGTAGGATTTAAAAATACATAACGTAAAAAAGGTATTCATTGTTTCACTTGGCATTGAAACAAACTTTTGTTCATTTTGAAAAGTCATTCAAATCAGTTACATCACAATGTTTACTGTCGTTAAGGTCTGTAGGAAACATAATTTTTTACTGTTATCTATGCAGAATCATGAGTGAATTAATTAGTAGAGCATAGACGAATAAGATAATCCTATTACCTAAGGCCTATTACATTAAAAAAAAACCTTATTTGAATTATTAAACCTGATTAAAACTTTGGGTTTAACCTGAAAATAAACTAAAATGAAATATTTTCCCACTCATATATTCATTAAATGTACATTTATTAAATTTTTAGATAAAGTTTTTAAAAAAGACAATTGTGAACAAACCATACAACTTGGCATTCACAAAATTTATATTTTAAAATGTTCATAGAATTACAAAACTGAAAAAAAAAATATTTAATATCAAGAATATTGGCTCTGGCATGCCAAAGTTAAATTAAGAAGATATTTATTTTAAAAAGTCAACATTTTAAAATTTCTATATTATATACAATAAACCAAATATACTGATGGGGCTTAATAATTAATTACCATAGGTCTACATATATTTTCACCATAGTAAGATTATTATTTTACCCAAGTAAATGCTAGTAAATTAATTTCCCCAAATTCTCAACTACTTCCTGTTAACTTCGCCTAGAGGCTACATTTAGTTTGGGCACACAAGATTGTCAAATTGGGTCAAGAACGTTTCTGGTCACTTTACATCTCAACTGTCTCAATTGACAAGAAGTAGTAACCAAAAGGATTTAACATCTTAGTTCAGTCGATGACGTGTCTGCCTACTGAGATAAGGGTCTCGGGTTTGATTCCCAACATGGCCGAAAAATTTATCATTGGTGAAATATGGGCTTACCCTTTCCAGTGACGAATTAACGGGCGAGGACTGGATGTTGTGCCTGTCCTAGTATTTAGCTAGATTATAAGGTGTATGAAGAAATGACAGGCCCAGCCGGCGGTGGAAAATATATGGATCGAATAAAAAAATTGACCCGGACCACAGACTGGAAACAGTGTTGGATGTCAAGTAAATCGAGCTGGCCATCTTCATTTATCACATTACATATAAATGAAAGAGTAGTCCATCTACCTAGAGCTTGATTTTCATAGGAAGTCTGTTATTTGAAAAACCGCTAACTGATATTGCTATAATGGGGAATAAAAAATACAATTGTCTTTATGGTTTTAGCCCGTTTAAATAATGGGTAGGATTAATGTAAAAAACAAACCATACAGTAATCTGTAAAGAAATATTTTTGGAAGTTTTTGATAACTTTTTAGATGTACTTTAAGAATTTTAAATTGATCAAGTTTAATATTTTTTATTTTTGTAATTTCAAGTTTCATTTTAATTTAAATATTATTTTCCTCACAGGTTCTATTGAAATTAAGAAGAAATAGGAACATGGCAAAATCCCTTTCTTTAAAATTCTTAAAAACATGACAATTTTTAACTCTAAACATTTGGAAGGTATCATTTGCTTACAACCAAGTCAAGGTTTTATGGCTGTACAAGATATTAGAATTGAAGTAAAAATTGTTGGTTTCTAGAAAATTCACAATATGAGTTATTCAAAACAAATGTTTTTTTATGTGATTTTCAAGATGATTCTATAATGTTCAAATTTGTACAATAGGCCTAACACTTTGAAATTTTGAAATTATGAACATGATATTCCAGATAAATTTCAAACCACTCTGATATTGGATACACTGAGATTATGTATACATGCTATAAAAGAGATTAATAAATATTATGAGCCAAATTTATATTAAGACTGTGGAAAGAAAAAAACAACTTAAAATATGAAATGCTTAAAACGCCGAAGCAATAGGTATATTTTTTAACGATGACAAATATTTCAAAACAAAAGTAGTGTGATGACTGCAAAATGACAATCGGTACTTCGTCCGGTCGATACGAGCAACGTCTAGGTTCGTCTGTAAGTTTCTCCCGTTCTCGCGGTCCGAGCCAGCAGGTAGACGATGAAGAGGATATCCAGTTCTCCGCCGCCCCTTACATCCAGACATACTTGGCCCACAACAGTCGACTTGCCGGCTGCTGCGGGGCGTTCCTGCCTATCCCGTTTGAACGGGCAGCTCCACGATCCTGGTGGGACCCACGCTTTGACTCGGACATTTTGGAAGGACAATATCGACATAGTGTGTTCCCGCAATTCCGTCTTAGATTTCAGTAAGTATACATATATACCTTAGTGGTAAGGTTTCAGATACTTTCTGTATTTTCAAACCAATGGTCTGCAGAATGGTATTAGTCTTTGGGATCGCCATCCGATCCAAACTTTTTTTTAAATCAGTTAAAACACAAATAAAGCATGTTTGCGGGTTTTCTACATTTTGAACATCTCTCAATAAATGATAAAACATTTGGTCAAAATATCACCACTACATTAACCTACACAAAATGATGTTATTTGGAAATATAATAAATTACAACATTTGAAAAAGTTATGTGTCCTATTGGGGCAAACAATGGGCTATGGTCAGCATTAGAATGTACAGCAGCGGAACTAAGGACCTCACTTAAAAAACTCAATTTTTGACCACAACACATAAACATACATTTTTTAAGCTATTTTTTTGCATAAATGTGGGCTTTGTTACGAGTTGATTGGGGTCAACCAAAATAATTTTTTAAGGGGAATAAATTTGGTAATTCCAACTGTAGCTCAAAGTGTTAAAAAGAATAATTCACTGTGGATCAAATAAGTATTTTTCATGGGAGAGTACCCTCTAGATTTGACCGAAATTAGGACCGCTATGGAAAAATCTGGGCTTGTCCCTCGATCCCTTTTACCTGATAGTCCATCCTGCCAATTGATCAGAAAAGATTGGTGGAAATAACTCCTTTGAGTTACACTTAAGTAAGTCATTAGAATTTTTTTACTTACATTGGCCCACATAGTTCTAAGGTGTCAAAAGCATTTCACATGTTCAAAAAAAACAACATAAATCTTGATTTATCACGTAAAACACTATCCGGATACAGTACCCATTTTAAACAAACTTGTTTTGAAAAATTTTGAATTTTCACAATTTAGTCATTATTAGGTCTAAACTACCCATAATTTTAGGGTAGTAATAAAAATCACAATTTGACCTCTATTAAGTTTGAACCATTTTGGTTACAGTCCCAGGTGCAAACATAGTAATGTAAAACCCATTTTTTTTAGTCTGAGGTGCCACAAAATGTCAAGGTCCATCATAATCTTGAAGTAGTACATTGTCCTGATCATAAATTCTCAATAATTTCTTCATATGATAAAACGACGACGAGATTCACATTAAAGGGGTTTTCTGCCTGCAGCTCCTTGATGTCTATAGTTAGGAAATGATTCATAATGAGACATGTTGCGGCTCATGGCACGCAAGGAACAAGATAAATAAATGCATCTTCTCTTATTTTTGAAACTTCTTCTCAAACCCACTTTTGTAGTCAAATGGTCTAAGCCAGGGGTTTTCAACCCATGGCCCGCCGGCTCAAGGAAAATATAAAATTATTTAAAGAGAAAAAAATGACAAATACACATTTATATTTTACATTATTGCATTTTGAACATTGTTGGGAGTGTTTGGGTCTGCTCATCACTGCTGAGATGTTTAGGATGCCAAAAGCAATATATTAAGTTTTCAATACTAATATCGTCAGTACAGTACTACGGCTCGCGAGCCATCAAGGGACAGAAACTTTGACCCTTGGACCTAATAAAAGGTTGAAGAACCCTGGTCTTAAGCCCTTTAAGGCATCAATCTCACAATAGACTAGATTGGTGAGGACATGGAGATAGAGGTTTGAATCCTGGTAAGGTGTGCAGAGAGGTTTTTTTGTTATGTTTTTCCAATCTCCCTCCACAAAAATGCTGATAAATTTATTCTAAATCAAACCTTTCTTTTCCCTAATTCATTAGTGTAATTGGTACACATGAATACCCGAACTGATGGTAAGATGCAATGATCAGAAAACAAAAAAATTATTTCACTCCATATCAATTTCAACAACACAACATATTTCTCAAAAGTACACGGGAATGACCAAATTTATGTGAGGGTTAGAGGATATTAAAAAAAACTACCATAATATTGCCCTTTTTGTGTCTTGTTTATCACCATCACAAGGCTTACTTTGAAAGAAAGTATCATCTTGCAAGTGCTTTCGGCCACGACACTGCTCTGTAATAGTTTTTATAGTTAGAGTATTATTTATAACTGTATGTTAACTAGCTTAGCTTGTTACTAAATATAGTAGTAATTATTGTTACTATATTTTTGTTATAATTTTCGCTTATGATTATGTTTATGAGTCTTTCATTATATATATATATCGCTGTACCACATCTTACTACCGCTTCAGGCTGATGATAATTGAAACTCTAATGGAGTACGGATGAGGAAGCTAGCTTTTTAGCGATAATCTACCCGCATTTGCATGGAGTGGGAAACCATTTAGGAAAAACAACCCTCAATAAACCCAAACAGGATTCAAACCCTGATCTCCTCGTCATCAGCAGGCCAGTCTAACACGAGAGTAGTCAACAACACCTTAGACCTTTCAGACATTATTAATGAGTTAAATATTTATAAGATGTCGGAATGTGCAGTGATGTGCACCTAACTCCTATGCAACCTGTTGTACACGCATGCTTGAACAGCTTTGCTCTCCCAGCGCTGTACGTCAAAACTTTGAGCACATTTTAATGGTATTGGCGTAGTTTTCCGGATGTAAGTGTACCAGGATTTTGTATTACTTTTGGTTCAAACAAACTATATGTGCAGTTTGGGCTTCAAGTTTCTGAACATTCTGTATATCCAGGCTTACTAGGGCTGGGTGTGTAATATTAAATTTAGGCGTCCTAACAAGTTGGGTCAGTTTGTAAGTTGTTTGTTGATATAATCTGTGGGTTTTTAAAGTACACTCCAACTACGCTGAAAAGTATCTAGCTTACCTCGACAAGTTACACTTTGTTGCACAGCTTACAGGATATGGAAGACTGCTCGCTACCTTTCATGGTAAACTCAGTGTATATACTAAATAATCCAAATAATAATAAATAAACGATATACCTTTATTCTCTTTAGATATAAAAAATGTAATCAACTAAACAGGTATCCGCTTAAGTGGCCAAATGGTCTAAGGCGTCACTCTTGTTTTAGAATGGCTTGCTGATGACGGGTCTACGGAGTTTGGTTTTTCTTTAGTGGTTTCCCACTCTCCTTCCACGCAAATACAGGTAGATTACCGCTAAAATGTTTCCTTCCTCATCCCATTAGAGTAATTATCATAATTGTTTGAAGAGGTGATAATAATAAATAGCTAAACAGGTAAATGAAAACCAAAAAGATGCTGAAATGTAGCATGTTGAACTTTGTTTATTTATAGTTGAACTTTAACCTTTTAAAAAAATATTCATAGATTTGATAAATAAGTTGGTAACTGTTACTTTTCTCAATTTCTGTTGCAGGTACGCACTGCTGTACATTCTGACCGTTTCACTTTCTTGGTTTGTGTATTTCGTGACGACAGGTCTTCAGGGGAAAACAAATCATTGGATAGCTATCACCATCACATTCTCTTCGCTCTTTCTTTTTACCAGTTGTGTGCTAGTGTTCACATGCACAGATTTTTACAGGCATCATCCAAGAGGGTTTTCCGCCAGTGTAGCTATTGTCATGACTCTTCTCTCCCTTGCGCTCATCATATTCGATCCAACTCTCGGTCATCCGGCGGACATAACTCCTGTCGGACAGTTCTCGCTGTGCGTGGAGATTCTGTTGTTAATTTACACCGTAATTCCTCTACCGCTATACTTAGCAGTCAGTATTAGTAGTGTTTATTCCATAGCTTTTGAGGTTTTGACGGCATATTTGAACACTGGTGTGCAGACTCACGACAGTACAGGAGATTACGGATTCGCTATCAGAGCTCTACTCCAGCTGTGTGTTCATTTGATAGGGTTCCATATTTTGGTCATGACAAAAGTCCGCATGCGCGGGACGTTCATGAAGGTCGGCCAGTCCCTCTTGGTACGACGACAGCTGGAAATGGAACAGCAGATGAAGCAGACGATGATTCATTCCGTGATGCCGCCTAAAGTCGCCGCCTGGTTGATGTCCGAAACCGGAGGGTGGGGGGACGACGAGATCGGAAGAGACACGTTGAAAAGTAAGAGGGGTTCGACCCCAGGGGGAAACGACGTCCGCTCTCTGTTCCGTCCGTTTAACATGCACCACATGGAGAACGTCAGTATATTGTTTGCGGACATTGTGGGGTTCACCAAGATGAGTTCCAACAAAACGGCGGAGGAGTTGGTCGGCATTTTGAACGACCTGTTTGAGAGGTTCGATGACCTTTGTGCCATAAATGGTTGTGAGAAGATTTCCACGTTGGGAGATTGCTACTACTGTGTGGCGGGTTGCCCCGAGCCAAAGCTGGATCATGCCAAGTCTTGCGTCGAGATGGGACTGGGGATGATAGACGCTATCAAGCAATTTGACTCTGAAAGGAATGAAGGTGAGTCGTTTGATCAAACATAAATATTTGATTAACTGCTTTATTTAGTTAAGTTTTACTTTGCTAGCTACTTTTGTACCATTGTGCTGATTATCCTCCCCTTTTTTTTTGTTACCAATTCTCACTACCCATCCATGGTTGAAAGGGTTTTAGCTGACAGCTCAGCTAGCAGAAGGTTCTTTATTACAAACATCGGCTAAAAGTCACTAATATCAACCTCTTGGTAAATAATTGTTATTTGCTTACCAATACTTCATATATTATCAATAAAAAAGTGTTATCAAATGAGTCTAAATAATAGGCTTATTTTCCGAAGAATTAATGACTATATAATTGGATTTCCATAACTTATTGAAAGAACACAATCTATTAATAAAACTATTTTTTTGTTGTTGTGCGGGTGTGGCCTCAAGAGTTACTATAATACATAAAATAGTTAATCAAAAGGTATTTTATTCACACCTGTATGTATTTTTATAACTGGCCACCAAAATAAAAATAAATTTTTTACAACTTAGAAGGAGAGAGACATACAAAATATTAGTTTCAAAATAAAACTTTTGTTTATTTTGTAAAGAGCGTAAGAACACAACCACCTTGAAAGTTTTTATGATGCCATCAAGCACCCTTGTTTTCGCTGGTTCACCATATTAATCTCAAGAGCACACCAAATGTTATAAAGTCTCGTTTGAAAATCAATTTTAAGTGAACCATACATAGACGTCACTTCCATAAAAAAAGAAACATCCAAAAGACTATTTTCATAAATCCGTGTTTCAATAATGTAAAAAAACAAATTTTAACATTTTTTTAAGCCTGTGTGAATCCATTATCTTACATATCGAATTGAATCCAAATTCTGGCAAACCAGCTCGAATCGATTCCGAATCGAACATCATACTAATAATAAAATATCGAATCCGAATCAAATATTTTAGTTTGAAAATGTTACAAATCCAAATCAAATAACATATCCTTAGGAGTCTTTGAAAATATTTTAAACTTAATTTTAAGTTAAACAAGTAAACGAAGCCTCATGACTAAATTATGAAAAGTTATAAAGAAAATAAATTATTTTTTATAATGGTTTGCTATATAAACACCATAGAAAGTTGAAATTATTCTTAAGTATGAAAAGATTTAAATTTTGAACTATAAACTCATCAAATCTGAATCTGAAATTTACTTAAATTCAAAATCTTAGCAAAACTCGAAATTTCGGAAGTTCGCAATTTGTAAATGTTCTGACTGTCAAAAGTAATTTCAAATCAACATTTATGGTCTTGCAGATCGTATGGTTTGGCGAATGGATATATGGTAACTATTCTTAGCTGTCAGGGTACCACTTTTCCTGCTGTGAACGTCCTTTAAATATACTAACTACACTAATGTGTTAGTGATGAGTAAGGTTGTATTTAGATTAAGTACACCCACATTTGTGTGGAGGAAAAGTGGGAAACCATTTAAGAAAAATACCCTCAATACACCCGACCGATATTCAAACCCCAATCTTCCTACCTTATTAGTGTAAATTTGTGATAACCCAAACAAAGCTTTTTTCTTCATCATCTTCCTTTAACATAATTACAATAGCGATCGAGTTTGAAAATCTTATTTTTACATAAGGATGATTAAAATGGTAAAGCTCTCACAGTTTGAAAGATGTTATTTAAACTTTAATATTCTCTCTTCTGTTGAACAAAGTAACCATACAATATTTTAAATTCAATGTGTCCCCAACTTCACTGCTGTATTTTATTGCTTAAATTTTAACGCTTCCTTTTCAAGATACAGCGTTTATTATTATTTTAAATGAGGGCTTGTGATGGCATGAGGGCAGATTAGGACAATTATTTTGTGCTACAAGTTTCAACAATACAGGTCAGTTTGTTCAATTGAAGTTAGGTATTTCTTTTTCGTTAAAAAATTTAACCTTTAAATAAGATTGTTTTTATGTCTTATTTTTCTGCGCTATTTCATTGATTTTATTTGGATTATTATTATTTTGTTGGTAAATAAACATCCTTGTTTCCTTATCAATTGTCGGTTTTATTCTTTTAACACTGAATTTTTAAACAAAAAGAAAAAAGTTTAACACCTTTCCAAACAATGCACTTCGAAAAGAAAGGGTTTTGCAGGTTAAGTTTGTATGATTTTTTTGTATTATTTTAAGCCATAGAATATGGTAGACAAGTTTGGCATTTGAAGTTGATGTCTTATATAGCCTTAATTTACGCCCAGTCTCATATCAAATGTTATTTACTTATTCGCTTTATAGCATTAGGAACTTGAAAGTTCATTGTCACATTCAAAGAAAAGTATGCAGCCAATATCTATCTTGAGCTAGTTCTATATAGTCCATCTCATTACATGCTATCCCTATTTTTAGTTAGTTCTATCCAGTCCACCTCATTGCACCCTATCTCTTTCAGGTCCATTCTAATAATATCCCCCCATCTGTGTCTAGGTCTTCCTAATGGTATCTTCCCATTGTCAATACCCTGAAAACTGTTCTAGATTCTCCCATTCGCGTTGCATGTCCTGCCCACCAAAATCTACAAGACTCGTGTTAATATTATTAATCACCATTAATTAATAAACAAAACAAACACACTGCTGAAAACTAAATAAAGGGTTCAGTAGGTTTTCGTGCACTCCTCTTGGAACACAGGTTTTATTCACCATTTTCGGTAGACACAGCCTTCAGACCACACAAATCCAAAGTATAAAGTATATTGAGTATGTATTAATTATAATTAAATGAATGTGTCACAGAATAATACAGCATTTAAGTCAATTAAACATAGAAAACCTTTTGTAACAATTTTTCTTATCACCATCCGCCTCGGTGGCGTAGTTGTCTAACGCGCTTGTCGTGTTGAGCTCGACTGCTGAGGACGGGGAGATCGAGGTTCGAATCTCGGTCGGGTGAACTGGGG
>CABFVX010000342.1:88385-103693 GCA_902151425.1 Timema shepardi
GGGGGGAGGGGGGGGTGTTCCTAAACGGTTTTCCACTCTCCCTCCACGCAAATGAGGGTTCACTTCCTCTAATTCAACCTTCCCAATTCATTAGAGTAATTAGTACTTAAAGCGTATAACCTGAACAGGTAGTAAAACACGGTGATAAATATTATTATTATTATTATTATCATCCATGATCTATCCTTTAAGGTTATGTGCATAAAATGTACTAATTACAATATTTGGATTGGGATGAGGAAGGTTATATTTAGAGAAAGTTTTGCCGCATTTGCCTGGAGGGAGAGTGTAAAATTATTTAGAAAAAAAACTTCCAATACACCCGGCAAACATTAGAATCCCTATTACCCTGTCCAGTCTATTGCATGTTGATTAAATTTGGTAAAGTAAATTTGTTTTATTTCTTTCAAAAATACAAAAAAAATGCCCAGCCACTGTATTAACAAAACTTTTCAATTAAACATATGAGAAATCTTGGAGAACATATTGATAACCAAAGTGTCCTACTCGAAATGGTACCAATAACCTCTAATTAAGTTAAATCACAAATTAGGTATGTTATTTTCAGTTTTAAAATAGACTGAATATTTTAAGTTCTAGCAATGTAGGACCTTATCTTAAGATTCAAAGTGCTATAATAATCTTAAATAAAACTAAACACCATCATATGCCATATAGAATACATTAATCTAATCCAAATTATTATTCACTATTTCTGTTTGTCGTTAACAGGGATGAATTTTAATTCTCTTGTATATAAACATATTTGACAATTTCAATTTAATTTTCTTAAAACCATAGTTTGAAAAATCATGTTAGATTCTAAGCAATGTATCATTGTGATGACATGCTAACGATTATGCCATAGAGAATTCACTTGCTGCAGCATATCTGCCCGTTACATAATGGTAAAGCTGCCGTTCAATGTCAGTAAGCAGGCCTGATGCCCCGATACGGAACAAGTGTGTATCAAACCATTCTGTACCGAGCTCTTCTTTGATTAATATCAGCCACGCAATCGCGTCTTTGGACGTTCGAATACCTCCAGCCGGCTTCAGCCCAACTTTATATCCAACTCTCTCGTGGAAGTCTCTTATGGCACGACACATGACAATGCCAACGATAAGTATAGCGTTGACAGCTTCCTTGCCCGTCGAGGTCTTGATGAAGTCCGATCCCGCCATCATGGCTACCAGAGACGCTTTGTAGACGTTGCATAAAGACCCGCATTCTCCGACCGCAAGTATGGTCTTCATGTAAGCGTTAGGGCCGCAGGCTTCCTTCATTTGCTGCAGTTCCTGGTAAAGTTTGGCCCATCGTTGGTTTAGAACCAAGCTCCGGTCGACGACGACGTCTATTTCCGTCGCACCGGCATTCACCGCGTAGCGGATCTCTTGCACGCGCGTGGACAGAGGGTATTGTCCACTGGGGAAGCCTGTGGCCACCGAAGCGACCGGGATATGACCAGCTTTTAACCTGGCGAGCGCTTCGACTGCGTCCGCGACTCTGGCCGGGTAGACGCAAACCGCACCTGTCGTGATCGGTTGTTCGACGCCTAGCGCAGTCAGTAGGTCTGGAGACAAGGGCTGCGCCGCTTTGGCGCAGAGTCGGGCCACGTTGCTAGGTGTGTCGTCCCCGCTCAGGGTTGTCAGATCGATGCAGGTGACCGCTCTTAGGAGCCACGCGGCCTGCCATTCCTTCTTGACAGTTCTGTGCGACTGAAGTTCTGCCGCGTGCCGTTTCACGGCGTTGAGGTTGACACAGGCGCTATTAATCCAACCAAGATCCAATTCGGAACCCTGGTTTCTTTCGCTCATTTCAATAGGCCTATAGTATTATGTTAACGACAGAAACTGATAACACTTAAAAACGTGGAAATAAAACTTACAGATACAGTATGTTAAATGTTAAAAGTTCTTATCTTGTCCTTAACTAATCTTGCAATGCTTTCATTGTTTTTATCACCAAGAGATAAGAGGCTTGTGTCATTAGCATGATGGTGTTGAAAACATAGGTTACATCACTTGAGGTTTCATAACTTATTTTTATGATCCTAGCCCTGTTTTCCCACAACTTAGAAAACCAATTAAATCCGTAGTCGATTATTATTTTACGTGGTACATAACACAAATTTATAATCTACATTGCCAACGAATTATGATTACGTAGTACGAAACGAATCAACTTAAAAGTCAAACCAGCGAATATCTTATATCAACAAACATTATTTTACAGAGAGAAAAACTTCCCTAGAAAATAAATTACACTATTCCATACATTATTTAGTCAAACGCAATATTAACCAGTTAATATGGCACTAAGGACGTGCCAGAATATAACATAATCAGGCACGATTTTTAGCTTCTTTATTACAAACATTTAATAAGCATAAAAAAAAACTTGCGTTGGTGACACTGCCTTGAATTAAAATGAGACAAATGCGCTTTAAAAAAACATGACTTTGAAATCATTATGCCCTTTTTTGAATATTATTTGCTCTTGCCACAATTTTTAAAACTTAGTAGTAATTTGATTTTATCAAATGGTATTTGAAAGCGTGACAAACTTGAGGCTATTCTAACAATAAGCCACAAAAATCATATTCTACTTTTTCATCTGCTCTACATAAAAAACGAGTCTACTCCATTACTTCCCCGATTGTCCTTATTTTATAGATATACTATGATGAAATGGCTTAGGAGAATCAACCTCTATATACCTGCTGTAGAAATATAGTTAAACACATGACTGTTAAAAGACATAATATACTAACCAAACTTTCTGTACGCCGGAGGACCTACAGTTTAACGTGAGATCCGAACCACGGTGGGAGGCCTGGTATTCCGCACATTCACAAGCTGTGTTTAATACACGTCTTGTCAGAGGTGAAGGAAGGGTTTGGCAATCAGATGCATCTGTGCCAGGACCGAGGATTGAACCCCTGATCCCAAGCATGAAAGTCATGATACCTTACCACTAGATTGCCAGGTCATTTAGGTAGTAAAACCATAATATAGCCTACATGAGAAGACACACACATGTCCTACTTTGTCAGCCATATATGCTCGTACACATACCAGTCAACTTAAGTAGGCCTGATATTTTGGTATCCTGGTGTACTAGAGTTGGGTATTTTTCAAAAGTTTAAAAACTATTTAAAAGTAATGTATGTAAATTAATTCATTCTTTTTCTATTATCACTATGTCTTACTAGTACCCGCATTTGTATGGAAGGAAAGGGAAAACCACCCTCAATAGACCTGCTCAGGATTCGAACTGCAATATCTCGGTCTTCAGCAGGCCAGTCTAACGCAAGAGTGACACCTTAGACCATTAAACCACTGAAGCAGTCTAACTTGTTGTTAAATAATTTGTTGGTACCCACTTCGGTGGCCGTGTGGTCTAACGTGCTACTCTCGTGTTAGATTAGACTGCCGGAGACGGGGAGATCGGTGTTCGATCCCGGTCGGGTGCACCGAGGGTGGTTTTCCACTCTCCCTCCGTGCAAATGAGGGTACATTTCATCTAGATTAAAAACCCATTATTATTCTGTGCTGGCAGCCGGGGTTCGATCCTCGGTCCCGGCACAGACTTATCTGATTACCAAACCCTTCCTTCACCTCTGACAAGACATCTTGTGAATGTGGGGAATGCCAGGCCTCTACCGTGGTTCGGATCCCACGTTAAACTGTAGGTCCTCCATTTCATCTCACAATCACCCTACCATTCCACATTAGCGTAAGTGCGTATAACCCGAACGGGTAGTAAGACGCAGTGCAAACAAAAAAATGTTTTTATTCCTATACTAAAAGCCAATAGGACATCCTAAACATATTGATATTATTTACCTATAACCGAGTTAATCTGAACTAATAGTGTTCAAAAATTCAAATACATATTTTTTTGTCACTTTTAATTTAAGCTAGCAAAACTTAAAAAAAAAAGTTATAAAAATTCCAGGGGTGAACATGCGTGTGGGTGTTCACACCGGCACAGTGTTGTGCGGCATCGTGGGGAAGAAAAGGTTCAAGTTTGATGTCTGGTCCAACGACGTGTCTCTTGCCAATCAGATGGAGTCGACCGGCAAGCCCGGGAGGGTCCATATCTCTCAGGCCACCGCCCAGTTTCTAGGGGATATATATGTCCTGGAAGAAGGAGAGCCATTGCACGGTGAGTAGGGGACGGTCGCCACAAACTAAAAAGTGCTGATAAATTTCACTATAAATAATAATAAAAAATACTCCATGACTCCCGCAATCGAGCGACCGCCATCTGTTGGCGAAAATAGTGCCAACTTTTGTGGACAGAGGGTGTAATGTGGTCAGCACATTGAACCCTCCGGTTATTAATTTCACTTTTCTAAACCAGAATCAAAACAGGAGATATAAATAATAGAGGAATATAAAATACAAATAGTAACTTAATGTCAAAATTCTTTCTTTATAATCCATTCATTATAACATGAATTCGGTTAAGTGTTATATTACTGGTCTGGGGCATAGATGTTAAATTCATTTTATAATTTTAATTGGTTTTTAACCACCAATAAGTAGTATTAGAGCTATAAAACAAATTTCACTTGGAAAATTGAAAATAAAAAAAAATAAAAAAACTATTATTTGAGTATTGAATATGAAATTTTCTTGATTCCTTTAATCTCAAATATCCTTAAGAATTTGAGGGTATCATCCCTACTAATAATAATAATTATTGTCCATTTGGGTCATCTGCACCTTATTCTATTGTGATAAGGGTGACTAATCTATTATTTATTTGGTACTCTAAATATGTGATTCTTAAAAAAATCCACAACATTTTAAATGTTGTCATTATTTAACAAATCGACTTTTACTCATCAAACTGATAATAAAATAAAAACCATGTTGTTCTACAATGCGATGCTAACTTTGGTAGGACTGAATACGTACTTCATCAAAGGTCGGAAAGCCGACATCACCTACGAGAGTTTCCTCCGCCAGAAGTCCTCCAAGATCTTTCCTATACTGATCGCCCCTCCTCCGTCGTCTCCACTCCTCGCGCCGCAGTCGAGACCGCGGGTCTTGTCTTGCATCCACCCGGTCTCTGCAACCAAACGCCCCCACTACCTCCACCTGATGACCAGCGGCAGCCTGCCCAACTCTGTCAGCCAGATCAAGGCCAGCTCCCTGCCGAGCATCCTCGACTCGGACAACGAATCTGAGGAATTGGCCATCAGGCAGAAGGAGGGGAAGAAGAGCAAGAGTCCCATGTCGCTGTCTGGCGGGGGGCATTCCTCGCCCAAGGGCAAACCGTGGCTCTACCAGAAGACGAACCAGATTAAACCAGGTTCGAACCGTGGGCTAACGCATTAGTTAATTTTACGAGAGCCAAGAGTATTGAATGGTGGCCTTTTGTTCCTCTCTCGGCTGATGTTTGAATCAGGGCTGTGGAATTGGTACGCCAAGCCTTCTTCTATTTTTCTACTGTCCCACTCCGGTTGTTCATAAATGGCTAATGTATATTAGTTAGTAGTAACAAATTTACTGCAGTAAAATGCTCCAATTCAATTGACTTCATGGGAAGCTTCTTTGTGAATTTATATTTGTATAAATTTGTCCATCCAAATTACAAATATTTACCATATATTGGTATAATATTATAAGTTTTTATTTTGAAGCTGGAGTCCGAGTCGGTACATTTTTACCGACAATGACTACTCGAAATTTCTTCCGACTCCACAGTACGGTTTTTAATGCTGGTCAAGGGCTACATATGTTGGGTATATTAACAAGGATGTGGGTAGTTCCAATTTCCCTATAATTAGGATATCCGAGAAACTAACTCTTTTAAAATAGGTTGTTCAAACAATTTTCTGCAAACTACAGTCCAATTTTCATAGGAACGACCTTAACTTACAGCTAGAAAATCTACTAAATCTACTTAAATCCAGTGGTGACCTGATGGGTTAGGGGTAAGATGTCAGACTTTTGTGCTAGGGTTCCGGGGTTCAATCCTCGGTCCCAGCACAGATTTATCTGATAGCCAAACCCTTCCTTCACCTCTGACAAGACGTGTATTAGTCACAACTTGTGAATGTGTGGAATGCCAGGCCTCCACCGTGTTACGGATTCCACGTTAAACTGTAGGTCTTCCATTTCATCTCACAATCACCCTACCATTTCACATTAGCATAAATGTTTATAACCCGAATGGGTAGTAAGACGCGGTGATGATGATAATACTTAAATCCACTTTCACGTATTCATACATCAAGTCATCATTGCTGGATTATCTCTGTAGCAAACATAGCATATGCTACAAGCCCCGCACTTCACAGGGCCCCAAGTTTTCAAGGGCCCTCAATAGAAAATAAAGAAAGAAATGGCAAATTTGGAAAAAATAGAGGCTAGTATGCTGTCTGATCAAAATGCTAAATCTTATTTTCACTACTTTATTAATTACATGCAGGTACCTATTATTTTTGCCAAAACCATGCTAGGCTAGAACCTCCTCAGAATAATGTATTGACATTTAACTGACTGAATAACAAATGAAACTATTGAATTACTTTACTGCACAAGTAAATGACTTATATCTTATTATTCATGTACATTTTTATACAATTGGAGCCCTTTTATAATACGGCCCTGCAACTCATGTGCTATGCATTTGTCACTTTTGATATGTATATTATCATAACGTAATACTAATATAGTAAACTTTTATCATAGTTGACTTTAAAATAATGTTTGTATTTTATAAAAGTTTTATGAATATTGGATTGCAGTTGGTTTCTTGTAAACCCATCTCTACATTGAATATTTATTGTTACATTGGTAAATTTAATATTTTTTTGAGGGTTATTCTTACTTTCAGAGGAAATAGAACCACTCGGAGTTGAAATCTTTTCCCCTTCTACTTCTTCCGAGCTGAAGTCTGATGAGATCAAAGAGAACGAACCGTCCTCCCAACAGGTAAAATTAATATTTCCACGCATGGTAATGTAAGTTCCGCATGAATGTAAACTACTGAAGGGGGAGACCAATGTTAATGTTTTAGTGTGTACACTTTGCTCAGTGAATGAGGGGGGTGCGTAAGTTCGATAGCTTAAGACTTTAAATAGTTTGTGTAGAATGTTTTTACTTAATTTTTACCTTTTTTTGACAAACATTACGAATACCTTATCAACTTTAAATACAAGGTGCGTAAAGTGTTTGTTTTATACTATGTTGTTGACTTGTTTAAGGACAATAGTTTCTCAATTTTTATCAAATCTCTACAATTTGTTTTTACAGCTTGTCCTCAAAAGGCAAAACTAATTAACATACTTGTATAATTACTCTATTAGGTTGATAATCCAAGCGATGCGGCTAGAATCGAACAAGCTGCGATGCAACTTGAAGTACCCGGGCCGATGAACATTGACGACCAACTTAGCGTGTGCCTGTCCGTGTACAGTCGGAAAGACTCCGGGATACGGAGTAACAGTAGACGGAGCAGTATCCAGCAGCAGGTAACAAGACAGGCCATCGTTATCTATAATAGTTGGCCCTACTGAGAGTGTGGCAGATTTTGATCCTTGGGATCAGGGTTTATTCCCTGACAAAGGATGTTATTTTTCATGGATGTACAAAGTACTTTTTTTTTTCAATTCAAATCTAAGTTGAATACAATAATAAAGAATATTCCCGGAGTCGAATTGAAGTTTGAATATTTAAAAAATAAAAAATAAATACACATTGCATAGCTACAATCTGAGTTTGAATATTTTTAAAAATACTTTGAAAATAATAATACACGGTGCATATCTACAATCTGAGTTGGAATAAAAAAACTTTGAAAAAATACTATATGTTTCATAGCTACAACAATTATTTGTTTTGACATTCACCATCATTGCATGTAGAGAAACTAACACGTCTCAGCTCGTAAAAACTTTGGCTTTATCAAGTGGCCAATTTAACACATTATATAATATTCTTAAGGCTACTAGTGTCTAGTAGGCTAGTAGTAACAGCTTTAAAACTAGTGGGCAATGACGATAGTGCTGCTTGCCAACTTGATTAACTAAATTTTCTATACACTCTACTACGGAAGTTATCTCCTTTCAATGTTTGTTGAGTTATGAAGTTGGAAACTTTTGAAGAGCAGGGATCAATACCCGAAAAATTTAAAATTTGTCTTTAAAAATCTGCGGTAAAGAACTTTCATGATCAAAACTACAGCGGTACACAATAATTCTAGTATTTCCTAACTCAAGATCCCGTCTCCCCACAAAATTCCCAGCTTTCAAGTTTTTTTCCCCCAACATTGGAGGGGATGACACCCCCGCACCCTTTACCACCTACCCAGCGCGATTCCCCTGGAGGGAGGGGGGGGGGGATAAGTGGACGCTTGCATATTACATCTTCTCATATCCCTAAGTTATGTAATAATCCTTTCAGCTACTCTTACTGTTTACAAAATCTCCTGTAATGCTTTTGATATGCTTATATCTTGTTATTCCAGCTTTTTGTAATGAATGGTTTGGTCCAAGGAGAGCTTCTAACTCATAGGGTGAGCGGCTACTATACGTCAAGTCAGTCCACTCTCAACGATGAGTCAGGTAATTTATTAAAGGATCACCATCATCATAGTCAATATATTACGTATTCTCATCCAATGTCCATTTCCTGTGTTTGTCCTTTATTAAAATGCCTCATTTTACATGTTCTTATCTATGTGTCCTATCACTCTCAACCAATTTTTTTTTTTCACCTTTTGTGTTTTACTTCTTTGGTTTCCTTTTTTTAGGAAGTTGCATTACACGTTTTACAGTCCCTTCTGATGAGTTCCAATAAAACTAAATCTAGTTTGGTAGGACCCACCTCGGTGGCGTAGTTGGCTAACACGCTAGTCGTGTTGAGCCCGACTGCTGAGGACGGGGAGATCGAGGTTCTAATCTCGGTCGGGTGAACTGGGGGTGGTTTTTCCTTAATGGTTTTCCACTCTCCCTCCACGCAAATGCGGGTTCACTTCCTCTAATTCCACCTTCCTAATTCCTAATCCACTAGCGTAATTAGTACTTAAAGCGTATAACCCAAACGGGTAGTAAGACACGGTGCTAAATATTATTATTATTATTATTATTATTAGTTTGGTAGAGTGTTAACTATCTATTTTCTTCAAAAGGCAGCCATTACCTCGTTGTCAAGTGTGAACTATGTTCTTATCATTGTAAACACCATATTGTGTTTGTTCCCCTATGTTCTCTATCCACCATTTCCTCTACCTTCTTACAAATATATATAACTAATTATGTCTTAGAAAGAAAAACAATAGCTGCTAAGTTAAAAATCTAATAGTTGGACTAGAATAAAATAATGTTATTTATTTAATATAGTCTATTTATATTTAAATTATATTTTCAAGGACCTAGAAAATCTCCTTTCATGTTTGACAAATATTTACAAACATGGAATGGAATAAGGTATTTAACAAACACTGAAAAACAATGCTTATATACCTTGTAAAAAATTGTAGGCTCAAAAGTTTGCATTGAAAACACAACAGATTTAAAGTAATTTTTGAGGTACATCAGGCCTTTTCTTTAGCAGGAGAGGGCTAAAAATGGACTGTTCCTTTGGGTGAGTACGAGGCCCGACCCTTCCCAAAAATTACTGTCATAATGTGTTTTTAACTTTTGCCCCAACAATTTTCTGTTAAGTATGTAGGCTTTGTCTTTCTCCTTCTTTTAATGTTTATTCCCAGTTTTAATTTGTATTTTGTTTTGTTTTGTTTCATTATAGACACAAACTTTAAAAAAGTACAACTTCCCGGGCCTCTGCCTGATAGTTTTGGTACCTGTTTCCACAAATTGCGCAAACAGTCGGATCTCCAACTCATCCGATGTGTCCAGGATAATGTCACCTCCCACCACAGCTATTTTACTAAGCCACCGCTGTCGAGGTTCACAGTCTTCTTCCGGCAGAAAGAGATGGAGCGTGAGTACCGTGCCCGCGCCCACAGAATTAATGAGAAACATGGGGGCTCCCCGCCTACTTTAGCCACCTCCCGCTTCAACACCTACTTCGACATTTTAATCTCTGCGTTGGTCTACACCATGATAGCCATTTCCCTTTTTTTGCTCTTCGAAATATCGCCGGAATGGATCGCTGTGTGCGTCGTGGCGACCTTCATCCAAATATTTGCCGTCTCGCTTTGCTTGAGACAACTTTTGAGACCACAGTATGGTTCTCGTGGGAGTTGGGAGTTTTCAAAAAAGATTTTTGATATCCTTTCACAGTGGTACCCTTGGCACATTTGTGGAGCTGTGTTGGTAAGTCTACCCATAGTGTCAATTCTTGTCAATTTCACATGTTTGAATTCTTTAATAGATTCCAGCATGGACTACTACTTTAGTTACCTTCTTTTTGTGGGTTTGGTACATTTTTGTAATTTCACACAGTTAAATTGTTGGATGAAAAGTGTTTTAGCGAGTGTGGCTGGTATTATATATGTTAGTTTAGTTGCTTGTCAATTTTGCCCACCTCTAATTATGGGGAGCACATCACATAATTTGACACAGACTGAAAGCACCGCTATGAACGCGAATAATCTCAAGACTGTTTTGTTTGTTAATACCACTAAACTCAACGTTTCTATCTTGACACAGTCCCCAAGTGTTCTTAACACAACCTCTTCTTTAGGGGGAAGTGTTCTATTGAGAAATACTGATTTTTACACCTATAACTTATACCAAAATGAAATTTTCCTCGATGTTCTGCTTCTACTCGTATTGGTGTGGTTTTTGAACCGGGAATTTGAAATTAGCTACCGACTTAGTTTCCACGGGAATATTGTCGCGGCAAAAGACAAGGCGAGAGTTCAAAACATGAAAGATCAGGCGGATTTGCTTTTGCACAATATCATACCAAAACACGTGGCAGACACGTTGAAAAACACTGCGAAATACTCTGAAAATCATAAAGATGTCGGGATAATTTTTGCCAGCATCGTTAACTTTAATGAAATGTATGATGAGTCTTATTTAGGGGGAAAAGAGTACCTACGGGTGTTGAATGAATTAATTGCAGATTTTGATGATCTTTTGGCAGAACCACAGTTTAGAAATGTAGAGAAAATCAAAACTATCGGAAGCACGTTTATGGCCGCTTCCGGTCTGAATCCAGAAGTCAGACGTCAGAGTAGAAATGCTTACGAACACCTTTTTGAACTAATGGATTTCGCGATGGCGATGCAAAAAGTCGTCGACAATTTTAATCGTGACCTTCTAGAGTTTAATCTAATTTTGAGAGTTGGTTATAATTTTGGTGATGTTACGGCTGGTGTGATAGGGACTACTAAGCTATATTACGATATATGGGGCGACGCTGTTAACATTGCGAGTAGAATGGATTCCACGGGCATCAGGAGCAGGATCCAAGTTGGTGAAAATTGTATTTCAGTTCTTTCGGAGCGCTACCTTTTTGAACCACGAGGTTATGTGTACGTTAAAGGTAAAGATAATATGATGGTTTATTTAGTGAAAGGAAAGTGCGAAGACGTTTCCATCGATAATGGTTGAGATGTTTTTAAAGTTCTTTGCTCGACGTTTACTAGGGGGGGTCTTTTTTTTTCCCCGGCAAACAGTTTGCTGGAACTTTTGATGAGAAGCATATTTGTAATTATTTACTATTCTTGTTGACACAATATGTGTTTGTACTTTTTGAGAGAATGTTTGTAGGTAACATTTTGCATTGCTAACCGTAACCAAGAATATCTTATACACATTGTTGTTGATTGTTTGAGATTATATACATCATAGCTTTTGCTTGTGAGAGGGGTAAAAAAAAATGTATAAAACTCTTTATGTCAGTATCAGGATCAACTTAACATTCTCTTAGCGTACACGTAACTTAACGTAATGTAAAGGTTCACATGTTTTTAAATGTAAGTTATCACGATGCAGTTAACTTATTGTTCACTTAACGTAAGCATTGTCCAAGGGAGAGGGTACCTCATGTTCCTGCCAACCAACGTAGGAGTGTGCAAGTAGGTATTTTCCACTTCAAGTCGAGCTTGAATGAAGAGTCAAGTTTTTTTCGACTTTGAGTAATATAGAACAATATTTGTACAAGAAATATTTCAAGTCAAATTTCTGCAATAGATTTGTGCATAAACAATAAATAAGTTGGTACGGACTAATTTTTTTTATGTGAAAAATTTTAAATCACACAAATTCAATTAATTTTTAAATAAATTAAAAATAATTTTACAATTTTTTTTTAACTAGACAAAATGAATATTGATGGACTCTATTTGCTATAAATTATATCTTAGAATCGAATAAAATCAATAAAACTATGAATTTTTGAGAAAAAAGATCAAAAATTCTGAGTACTCAAATTATTCAAGTTTTGTGAAAATCTTCAAGTCTAGTTGAGCAACTACTCAAACTCGAATTTTTGAATACTAGGACACCCTTAGATCAATGTCAGTACAGTTATTTAGTACTTCATTTGTTTGCAGGTGTGATACGCAGACAACTTCTAAAGTGTGTAGTTAAGTTTGTTTGCATCTCGTTAACCCTTTCACTTCTATAACAGTTTATAAATGTTCACGGTAATTTCCATTACCCATGCTATTAATGTTTGTAAACATTTTCGAATTTCATTCACCAGTGTTAAATGTATGGCTATCTAAATTTCTATACTGCTAGCACCATCTATTTGCCTTACTTTGGAACTTTTACGAAGTATGTATTGTATTCTTGTATACATTTCTCGTCAAACTGATAGTTCGATATTCATCGTCGATCATGCAACTGTTTACTATGTAATGCAGTTTCGGTCCTGTTGTCTTTGTTTTTGTTAAAACTAGTAGTTTAGGAGTTATTTATTAATTCTCTTCGTTATTTTTATAAATATATTTTCAGTAGTTTAGGCTTAGGAGAACGTTTATAATCATAAACATGGCTGACAATTAAGTAAAAAATTATTAAAGTTAAAAGATTTTCCTAATTCAGCACAGACATGTATACAGGTACTTTCCTAATTTAGCAGCGAAAGGGTTAACACTAACACATTGTGACCTCTTGTCACGTTTAATTTTATAGCTTGAATAAATCTGTCATTCCAAGCATTTATATCCTAATCAGCCCTAAATGTTTGCGTTTTGCCTGAGTTTTTTTTATTACGTTATGTGACTCTTGATCTCACACTAGTTTTTCTGAGTTAAGTGAACATTAAGTTGATCATGATTTCAGAATTAAAGAATGTTCAACATTTTGTAACTCCTTAAAAAAAAAAGTGAGGTTATTTGAAGAGATTATTTTGCTATATAGTATTGTTAATTTGAAACCAAATATGATACGTGAATTATAATTGGTAAAAACTTTTATATAATCCTTTCATGTAATGCTATTTATAAAATAACTTTTTCTTGCCATCAACGAAGTGGATGCCTTATTTATGTTTTTGCAAAACATTTATTACTATAAAAAAACACACAATATTTAAGCTCTAATTTTGATAAGCTAAAGTAAATGAAAACTATTATTTAGATTTTAGAATATATTGATAATCATTCAATAAAGATTAAATACGTATATTTATATTTATCATCCATAGCTTCCACTATTTTAATGTCCAGCAATAGAAGTTATAACAAACCTTGATACAATCTTAGAACGCTATTAGAGTCTGCTAAAACTTTTATTCGGTCACATGTAAAGCCTGAAACATAAAGTAGGGAAATATTACATTTTAGGAATGTCACTCTCAATTACTAATAATCTAATCTTAATAAAACTATACCAGTATTAAAAACAGCTAGCACATCTCATTTAGATATCACTCATACGTTTGTATTTTTTAATTTTTTTTAAATTTACATTCATTATTGTTTCCAGCCTAAGGCCAGAGTCAGTTTTTCTATTCAAGCCATATATTTTCCACCATCGGCTTGCTAGGCCTGTCGTAGCGTCATATGCCTTATAATCTAACTTAAAGACTAGGACAGACACAACATCCAGTCCCCCGGCTGTTAATTATTCACCGTGAAAGGGTAAAACCACATTTCACCAATGATACATTTTTCGGCCATGCCGGGAAACGAATCCAGGTCCCTTAGCTCAGTAGACGACAAGCTACCGAATGAGCTAAGGTGTCGGATACTATCAATCTTAACTGCGTTACCTTTTAATTTACTTTGAAAATTGTTTAAGTCAACATTAAGATCAGGAGGTGGTGGGAAGTTACTTTTGAGTCAAGATATTCAATGTGGTCCACCTGCTGGATTTTATTTCATTTTTGAACTGCATAAAGTATATCATTTTTAAAGTATCTTTCACAACTATAAGCTTGGTGCCAAAAACTTGTAGAAAAGTATTGCGTCATTAGTGGAGGGGGTAGTAAGACGCGGTGCTAATAATAATAATAATAAAAATTAGTGGAGGGACATGTCGTGATCGTCATTCCATATAATCTGCTTAATCGGAACACACTTAGTACTGTAAAAGAAACAGTCAATTGTGTTATTCATAAAATTGAAAATCCAAGCTTGGAGCAATAAATAAATGGTTAAACTAACATTTTTTTAGGACTGATAGAAATCATTCAACTATCATAAACATTTGTGTTATTCATTTCTTATGAAACAATATTTATTTTCTAATTTAGAGGGAAAATTAGTTCTTTCTGTCCACCTCCTAGCCCTATCTCCTTCCACCCTTAGGAACTATTGACGCTTTTGGTGTCACTTATGAAGATTGCCCTTTTCAAAGAAATTAATAAAATCCAGCCATTAATAAAAAACGACTAACGTTCATACATTTGAGATTTTTGATTAGCTTTACAAATATGTGTGTACAGAAGAAATTTATAATCTAATTTGACTGTTCATGCTTATAAATACACGAGAATTATGATTATCCGGCCTAAAGAGGTGGCTTCCCCGCCCCTGAAAAAAATAACGTCTAGTAATTGATGGCACATATCATGAACTGTTAAATGTGCTTGTTCCCTTATTTTTTTGGATACAGTCATTCAAACTCGTACTTTAACAGTTAAATTTGTTCTAAATCCATTATTAATTATTATTAATAGACCTTATTTGTGCCTGAAAATGTGTTAAGTAGTAGAAAAACCCCAAGCAAAAATATTTATTCATACATGTCTAAACTTTTTTTTTAAACTCTGAAGTGGGTAGCAGGGGGTATGTAAAGAAATAAAGTTTAAGCTGAAGATAATGCTTTAAAAAAAAGACTTTGATTTTGGTATTATAAAATATTAAAATACAATTTTTAGTAAATATAATATTACCATATATCTGAAGTTTTTGCTGAGCCC
>CABFVX010000342.1:103778-124789 GCA_902151425.1 Timema shepardi
CCCCCCCACACCTTTTAGGATCAAAGGTGGACCAATTTAAAGTAACTTTTAAATTTTGTATTTTCTTCCAGTATTTAAAAAAAATCTCTTTTTACTTTTTCTATTTTACTCTACATTCCTTTCTTATCTGTTAGTCAACTCAATAGATCATTTTGAATTACTTGTTTATTGTAATTTTTATGTGTAAACACAACATAGTATTCATGGTGCATTATGTAAATAATTGTAACTGCCATTTGGATGCAAACATTTTAATGGAGGCTTCTATTTAATTCAATTTTATATATAAAACATACTGTGTAACAAAGCCTTATCCATCCAATCATTTGGTTATTGTTGTACAATAATATGCTATTCATAAGTTAATAAAACAATTAAATCTCTCAAATGATAATAGGTATTCGTGAATATATTTATAAAGCTTGTGCTAAATGAACTGTTTTAATTTGACTACAGTAATTGTTTTCAAAATAAGTGCTTTCTTTATAAGATTAATATGCCCAACACGTATATAGTAAGTTGGTGCAGTTGTATATATATTTTAGATATATAAGGCCAAGATATCAGGCAACACAAATTTTGATGATAGAAAAAAAAATCTCATTAAATAAGAATAAAAATCTGTTTTGTTTAAAAATATTGTGAGAATATGAGTTGATAGTCATTTTAGAGAAAAAAAGATTTATCAAATATAAAATAAGCTACAATATCTTTATGTATAAAGATGTCGATAACATTGTGTGTGTATTTAAATAATTAATTACTGACAAAAAATTTCATTGGACATTTCTTTTGTGGAATATTGTGTTTTTCGTCTTTCACTCGTCGATAAAATATAAATATTCATTGATTTTGCCATTAAACAAATTTTTTTGCTCATACCACTAGCACAGTGGCGGTGCGTAAAGTGTATCCAGGCTAAGCAGAGTTAGTTTAAACTGTACGCGTGAATTGTTCTCATCACTCAGTAGAACACTCATGGCTCAGGTATCAAGAAACATACATTCTCACGTGAGGTATGTAGAGAAGGAACCTATATGTGATTGGTCAAACGGGGTCTAGAATATATCACAGGTACAGTCCAAACAATCTCTTTCGACCCTAGTAACACTCCACAAGTCGTGGCAATTGCACTATTAACACTTTATTGCAAATAAGTGTGACACTAAAAACCATTAGTATAGAAACTTGTTTCTTTGGTAAGGGTGAGTCCTAACTGTTGACCATATCTAAAGTGGGATGTTTAATAGTGAATAAATAACTTGGGTGTCTCAAAAATAGGGGGGGGGGGGATGGTTTAATATAAACTTACAGGATGAAGGCCGAATTTACTTTCATGGGGATTACCTTGTCTTGAAAATCTAGTGGAACACATAATATTTATACAAACCCGTATTAGCGTGGATTCACACATTTGCTTAAAAACAGGTGAAGAACAGAAATGGGGCTGCGTAACACGCTCTAAACTAGTCATAAGATTTCTGCCTCACCAGCGTGAGCCATTCTGCCAAAGTTCAACCAGTCTGGTTGAGATCTTCGACACAGAAGAACCAATCAAATCTCTTCGCATGCACAGTTTAAAGTGCATGCTCTGTAGAACTAACAGCAAGCAGACAGCTTCTTTGGCCGTTGTGAGGAGATTTGAAATAACCCGTTAATGTGTGTATCGGTATATTGAACTGTGCCAGGACACAGTGTTATAATGTGAAAACATCCATCGTGACAATGATCTAAAATGTGTTGATAATCATCTGTTTTAAGTTTGCGGTGCAATGCATCATGGGTCAACATACAGCGTGTGAATTACTGTGCATATTCTGAATTTTATTTTCGGCAAGTGTGTGAATCAAGATTTATTTGTCAAATATTCGCTATCAAAGATGTCTTTATCAGATAAAAAGTAAGCAAAGATCGCAATGAAAGCTTAAGAACACATCTCATAGTAATTTTTATTGTTGTGGTCACCGCGTCTTATTACACGTTTCGGTTAGTAACATCTGTAATAGTTACATAATATGTTGGGGGTGAGTAAAGTTGAATTAAGAGTAAGTGTACGTACATTTGCATGGAGGGAGAGTGTAAAATCGTCCTCGGTACACCCGACTGAGATTCGAACACTGATCTTTCTGTCATCAGCAGTCCAGTATATTGCTAGAGTTACGCCTTAGATCATTCGACCATCGAAGTGGGTCATGGCCAATTAACTGGAATATTGGATAAAAGATTACGCTCAGATCCACATAAAAGTGCAATTTTTATGGATTTTTTATTTGACAGAAGCAAAATTTGGATTGGTCTTGTTAGTTGATTTTAAAGATATTATTTTCAATTTTGTTAAAAAAAATATTATGGTTTCATTGGTCTCATTTCTACTGTGTTTTTTTTTTAAAGTATAATCCAGAAAAGTGCTCTATGATGTGGTGTCTGGTTTGAGCTGTATCACCTAACTTAAGTGTTATCCGTGGGGCGAGAACGGCTATTAAAGATAATGTGTTTCTGTTTTCATCTAGATTTTCAAAACTTTGTGAACCTTCCAATAACTACCAATAATTTATCTTAAGGTGCTATTTAATTATGTAATTAAAAATTCAAAGGATCTCTAAAACATCAACTTGAGCATTATTTCTTGATAGTTTGAATACTCCTCTCAGTTTCGTATACACCGCGGATGTGCCAAAGAATCTAAGGAACAATTTTTTTTTTGACACATCCTTCATTGAATGAAACACCCTAAATAAGGTTGGTGAGCGGTTGTTTACTTCAGTTGGTGGCTATTATTTGCATCGCAGAATCAAGCCACGATAAAAAAATACTCTCCTAGAATTAAACTGACCTCACGATGCCATGACATCGAGTCATAAATGCAAAAGCTTTAATAACAAACACAAAAATAACAGCCTGTATTTCCAATTGTGCTATCAATGTTTTGTATTGTAATCAAAGCTTTCTGTATGTCACATTAAAAATTAAAACAGTACAGAGAAGAGATGAACTGATTCTTAAGATTAACTGCATTAACCACTTGCACCCAAACATACATTTTGTTCATACCTACAGAAATTTAAAGATTTTGCAGTCAATGCAGGAAACTTAAATGAAATGTCAAATGAAGCTTTAAAGTAAAAAGTATTCTTTGGTTGTTTGAAAAAACAGCTTTTAAAAACAAATTTATTTTAAAACATTTATCCAAAGTTACCATATTTTAAGCATATGTACCATCAAATAAAGTAGTAAATATTAGACTACACTAGTGAATATAATGTATAAAATTTAAACTTGTGTGTGAAATTTTCTTAGCTAAGAAATATATGATTTTGTGTAATGCTCATATTAGTTTTACTTTAATTTTCACTTTGATAACAATCCTTTCACTCTTACTCATACTGGGGAATTACTCATCATTCGTTATCAACCGTTTTCAGCTTATAGCTGGTTCTCTTCACTGGTAAAATGCCTCCCTTTTTATTTGTCCTTCCACCTTTCTTCCTTCTTTATTTGCTTCACTTCTTCTCTCGGTTGCATACTTTTTGTTACCTGCTCCTTCCATCTCTTGCTTGATCTTCTTTGCGTCTTTTTTCCTTTTATCTCCATCATTTTCTTTGGGGTTCTTTACTTTTCTAACCTCATAAAATGACTATACCATTTTGTGGTCAATGACGTAATCAATATTGATGTACAAGTTATTGATCAAAATAGTATTGGTTCCAATTTATGTATACTAACATTTGTTCTTTTTAAATAATCGAATAATTATATTTCACACATATCAGAGAAGAAGAAAAAAATTGTATCACTATTGAATCACAAGACTGTTTTTTTTAATGTACTATGCCTTATAATTTTTATCATAGCTCTGTAGGAAGTTCCTGAACTTTAGAAAAATAACTTGTAAATATGTTTAGAGAATATCGTATTGAGAAGCTTGATTATTTTAACTTGAGCAGACTAAATAATATATTGATTCACTCTTGACAAATTGATGTGCAAATAATACAACACGTTTATGTAATAGTGTACCAAGTCATAATTTAGATTGTTATCACTTGCTTACTGAAAAAACTTAATACCTTTTCCCCACTTCAGTGGCCGAATGGTCTAAAGCCTCACACTCATGTTATGACTGGCCTGCTGATGATGAGGATATCGAGGTTCGAATCTCAGTCGGTCGGGTGTACTGAGGGTGTTTTTTACAAAATGGTTTTCCACTCTCCCTTCACACGAATAGGGGTACACTTCCTTTAAATATAACCTTCCTAATCCCTAAAACCATCAGCGCAATTAGTCTTTAAGCGCATAGCCCAATCAGGTAGTAAGAGACAGTGCTTGAAAAAAACAACTTAATAGCTAAAATGATAGCTTACATTTTTCTGGTGAATTTTCACTATACGGTTTAATAATTTACTTTTATTTTAAGCTGGCACAACACATATTATGAAAACTATTTAAAGTTTAAAATTGATTATTCATTCATATTTGAGCTTTGTAGGCCTAACGATCCTTGTGGATTTATATTGCACAAAGACAGACATGGCAAGGCAAGTCCTTTTGTTGTGAAATTTAATTGCGCTGTGATCAATAATTTCATGCATTAGAGGTGAATTCAAGCTCAAAGTTGGCAACTCTGCCGTTATATTTTTAGTTGAGGCCAGTAGTCATAGGGTATGATTGATAACAGACTTTGTTTAAAATGTTGAGTCTTTGCTGAGCTACACACGATATGTTTCGTTTGCTTTTGAGCATATTTTTTATTTTGTTTCCATTTAGTCATCTTGGAATCTCTATCCGTGCTCTTCATATTCATTGATGGACACCATTTTTGTTCATTTACTAAGAGCTAACAATATATTATTTGGCTGCTAGCATTTCTATATTTTTGTTTCTAAAATATGGCAAATTTTATTTTATTACTTTTATTTTAAGATTTTTGTTATGTTCAAACTTTCACTGCATTTAACAAACCATTGGCTTACAACTCTATGGAATTGCCAACCTTGAACCTATATATTTCTTTAACATGCTCGCTAAGTTCAAAACCACAAGCGTTGTCTTATTAAGAAATGTCCATTTTAAAAATTTTTTGGGAAGTCCAGCCATATTTTACAAGTATTTTTGTAAGTTTTTATTATCAAATATTTCAACACTTAAATTAACGTAAGTTTGCAACTTATTATCTATAGACTTTATTTAAGAAATCAAAATTTAAAATAACTCCACTGGTTATTATTATTATTATTATTAAATATCTTAACCTCTATTTATAATGATACATTTTAAGAATAAACAAATATAAAGTTTTCTTAAATTGTTTCTTCCTGTCAAAACAGATTTATAATTGTTCATATTTACAAACTTATTAAAAGTTATAATAGCCTAAATTAATACATGTAAAATATTACATTTTGCAGAGTTGTAGGATTTTTGAATTTGTCAACTTGGTTTAGAGAGGAATTAACTAAACAAAATATAAGAAAGCTAATTTTTTTTTTAAATTTAATTGTATGTAAGGTAGAGATAAGCAAGTTGTAAACTATTAATGCAATGCTTTTTTACAATGTTAGTAAAAACACGCTAATGAACATGCCATGTAACGAGCACAAATTGCTTTGCCATTGTGAGTGCCTTTAATGTATTTTTTTTTTAATTTAAAATAGATGCTTAAAACTTTAGTAATTGTTTATGAATGCCTTTAAATAAAATGGTAGAATACTTCAGATTTAGTTATTTAAATCAAAAGGAAAATGTACTTTCCATATGGATCAACTCCATTTTTATCGTTTTTCAGCCGATCTTTCACAAGTACATTGGCTTGCGACCTACTGAGCTTGGAGAAATATATATACGTGAATATGGCAAATTTATTTGGTTTTATTGGTAAAAAAAAAAACTGATATTTTTGGAAAGCTTGTTTTGTTGTTATGTGTGAGGTGTATTGTAGTGCTATTTAAAAAAAATTGTGTAAAGCTTTGCATGTAAACACACCTCAAGACTATAAGATGTATAGTTAAATTGATTTGTATATACATTCGGTGTACATTGAAAGATTACAGTATTACCTTGGTAGGCTCCACTATGTTCCTATCACGTAAGCTGCACAATAGTGGTCACAAGTAAAGTAAGCTTGCTTCTTTTTGGTTCAAACAGAGTGTACACTGCATTTAACATGATAAATAGGAACTTTATCATAATATATTTCAATATCAGGCTACACTGAATATCATCTCGAAGGGAACTGTATGACTACTATGGGTGGAAACAGCGTTGCCATTCTTTTGTTTTCTTGCAGTCAATCTTCCCTTCAATTCTAGACTAATTTCTCAACGTTGGTTCATCAATGTTGCCAGTAACTCCTTCCTATCCCAGCAAACCACATTCCGACACAACTGAAAGCAATGAGATTTGGCAACAGCTAACCGAGAAAGAGCAAAGATACAGCTTTTTCTCCGTGAGACCCGGGGTGCTCTCAGAGTTGATATTCGTTGTAACATAAAGACTATAGTGGATTTATTTACGGTTATAGACCAAAGAAGCAGTGTTGCTTGCGGTGAGACAGTAATTAACGCCTGTTATGAAAATCTCTTGATTACGGCGAGACGCTAAGGAAAATGTTTTTACATCTGACCGTATGTGTAATTTAAAACCTCTGAAAACATTAAAATACCAATACTGATGATATGCCATTATATTTTATCATACCGTGAAGCCACAAAAGTATTTCTAGCTTTTCAAATGGATCCTGTAGGATTTAGGCAGTCACACGTCTTTGAAGATGTTCCTTCCCCCATATACAGAGCAACAATTACTAGCCTGTTTGGCCCCTTACAAATTAATTAGTTAAATCATTCCAGCATAATTTGTTACTTGCTTCAAGCGATACTTACCTCTAGTCAATCTGTAGCAAATTAAGGCTGTTTTCTTTCTTCAGATGTAAATGCAGTTTACAACTACACTAGAAACATGTTTATCTGAAATTCCACTTTATCCCTTCAACTAAAAAAATATTAAACGATATATTAACTGAAAAACTCCTATTACAATAATGTTCTGCAAAATACAGTACAGTAGCTCCAAAGTAGCCGTTGAAAGGAAAATGGATTGGCCAGCAAGCAACCATAAAATATCAAACTATATTTTTGTAACAAGATGCAGGCCTTATTCTGGCTTTGTAACAAAAAATCACTTTTATTTCCACAAATTGTATCATATGAAATGTGCTATTTCCACGTCACACGTCATCTTATATAATGTCCAAATTATCTACATCCCAAATATTGAAAATTCGCAAAATTAAAGATCTGCAATTCAAATGGACGAGTCTCTAATATATCTACGATTTACTTTTGGCCAAATGGTTCTGCCTTAAGTCACATGTCAAGGGTTTTTAAGTACCATACACACTTAGGTTAGATTGTGTTCTGCGTGAGACTGAAAAGTTGTGTTTGAGTTGAAAAAAATAGCTTACAACAGAAATTTACTATGGTTACAGTTTGGCAGATTATTAATATATAATTTATTTTGTGTAGTATTTTGATCACTATGTAATTTTAATAATTTCAATATATTACTGTGAGTAATTATTATTATTAGCACCGCGTCTTACTACCCGTTCGGGTTATACGCAGCTGTGAGTATTTAAAAAATAAAAATTTTAGATCATCTTGCATGTAAACATTTTCAATTTGTTGCTTAAGTTTTCATAATCTAACATATAATATTGTATAAGTGAAGTAACTTAGGGCTGGTCTTACAACTACTAGATAAATATTGCTATTGTTAGGTTAAAGTTAGCTACCAGATTAAGGTTATCAGCCACTTTAATATTTTACGAATATTATGAACTGAATTTATCTGATAGATAATTATTTTTTTTAAATGCATAAAACGAAAGGTTGGTACTGTTTTAACTGTTGCGCGCATGTATACAACCTGGCTAATAGCTACAGCGCCTAACATTTGTTAAATAATGGTGGTAAATCAAGTGCGAGTAAACAGATGGCGTCACGTGGGCGCATAAGCTAGGTTGTCTTGAAAGTATTAATTTTGGTGTCTGCCAAAATGTGGCCAATAGTTCGATACACCGTTTACAAAATGTCATTTATTGTTCTTCCATTTAAATAATTTGTTCTGATATAACTATAACTCTACAAATAGCTTGTCAGTTTTTATAAAAGTGTGAATTAAATATTCTTACTTTATAAGCGTATAACCCGAATGAATAGTATGACGTTGTTCTTAGTATGATCATTCTAACTTTATAAGTTAGAGCCTAAACCTGTACCTACTAAACACGTGAACCAAGATTTTAAGGCTAAACATCATGAAAAACAACGCGTCACTATGGCAATGCCCATTTTAACTTTCAGATAAAAGTTATCAGGTACTTAAACCTCCTGATAAAAATGTGATATATAAATACATTTTATCTGGTAGTCATAAGAGGCACTTTTAACTTATCGATCAGATAACAATAATTATTGACCAGATTAATATTTATCCAGGGATCATAAGACCGGCCCTTAGTGGAAGAGTTTTACTGGTTTCATTTTCTACACTACAAACTTTGCTTTTATCTTTGGTCAATTAGATAACTATTTACTAACAACAAAATGTTGAATTTGATATTTGGTATGGAGAACTGAAGTTCATGAAAACATATATATTCAAATTTACATATATTAAAAAAAACACTTTTGCACAAGAATCAAACTTTATACTTTTGAATTAACTCTCCAATGCTCTACCCACTAAGCTATCCAGATTCATCTCAAGACTCTAAACATGAGACAAAGCTGGATAGTTCAATTATAGAACATTGGTGTGCTAAGGCGAACGTCTCGAGTTTAATTCTCAGGTCGGGTGTCATTTTTTAGTGTGACTAATGGCCGCACTGAGAAAATCTATATTTATTTTAAATATTCTCTTTGTTAGAGGATTAAATGAGCTTTTTTATTGGTTTTGTTTCAAGAACTTAATTTTAATATCATATGGAGAGTTTAAAATTAACATACTCTCACTTTTACAGCACTTACCTTGAAATTTAGTAATGGTTATTATTTTGTTAAGTTTTAGGAGATAGTTCTTGTCAATGGGTTATTCTGAAAATTCATATTTTTTCAAACATATCAAAGTGCTTATACACTATAATATAACCATGAATTGCGTTGTTTTTTAAACATATATATATATATATATATATATATATATATATATATATATATATGTTTATCGATACACTTTGGTTTTTGTATCTAATAGAAATAAAATGTATTTTATTTTGATTCCTTTTATTTCTAAGACATTAAAAAATATTATGCTTATTTCTCTCCAGGATAAAGTGTGCCTTATATTAAAAAATGTTTTACATAGTATCATTTTTTTTACTATAAACTAATGTGTTTTGTAAATCTTGTATTAACTTTGTCACTCATTTTATTAATCATTTAATTTTAACAATAATGACACGCAAACTTCTTAGTTTAGTTTTATAGTGTATTATTCTGAAACGCGATTGACAATGTATTAAAGCACAAATGGCTTTAATAAATCAGCATTGATGTTAAACTGTAATAATGATTCACCTAATAACAATTCTACAAAGTAATTTTTCATAAATTACTTATTATATACAGTACTGGTAATTTACCACTGTACAAAGTAAGTTAGCAGTTTAAAAAAAAAAAGTAATTGACCCCCTTCAACTTTATATTGTACTGTACATTGTTTTATGAATCCTTTACACAATTTTGCTTGTTTCAAAAATTGGTGACTATCTTTATATATTTAATATGTACCTACACAATTTATTACAGTGGAGCGTCGTTAATCCGGATCGATCGGGACCCATCCGGATTACTGAATTGTCCGGATTTTCAAATGGGCTTTCAATTACTGTATGCATACGTATACGTGTGGTTTTTCTTTTCTGTGAACCTTCTTCAGAATCTAGTTTTGAAGCAAAACTTTGCAAACTGTCTTTCTTTGCTTTAATGTCACTAATGGTTGAAGTTCCCACACCAAATATTTAAGCGAGAGATGCACCACTTTTCCCTTTAGACAGTCTTCATAGAATTTCTAACTTATCCTTTATAGATAAAAATTTATGTTTGCTTTTATTTGATAATTATGACATGATTAACAAAGTAAGAATATGTTCCGTTTTAACTCGCACACTAAAACGTCACAAGGCAACTATACGACGAAGGTTTCACCATTGCTGTAAAGTTTGTAAATGATAGCACAGAACTGAGCAGAGCACATGACCAAGGAGAGGTGACTGGCTATGTCGTTGAACTCTCAAGGACACCTTCCACTACCTCCCCTACCTGCTCTCACCACCAATTCGGATTTGCGACGCTCCGGATTTTTGACGTCCGGATTTCCGACGCTCTACTGTATATATTCTTTACATTGTGTAATACAGGGCTGTATCCGTAAAGGGGGCAAGGGGAGGGCTAGTTTTGGGTTTCAAACCACTGCCGAATTTCGACAAAAAATATTTGTATCTTGTACCAGATATAAATATTGCCACCCCGACAAATCTAAGTAGCTTCAACCTGTCAAGTTACCCTGACAATAGCTGGTCTTGACCACAAAATTAAAACAAAAAAGAAATATTATAAATGATAATTAATATCTACCTGTAGGATAAAAAGTGCTTACAAACGTTAATTTCTGTCAAGTTTAGTAGGACCTGTATAGATCTGAGAACTAATTAGTTCATTTATAAATATTGTATTATCACATATCAAATTAATTCTAGTTTTCGAAATATATAATTTTTTTTAATCATAAACGATTTATTAAGATTCTATTTCACAAACCAAAGAGTAATTTTATGTCTAAAACATTTTGAGTTAATTTTTATTTTTATTATCAGCTATACACACACATAAAACCTTTAAAACATTATCTAAACCCATCCATTTGGATAATAAAACAAATTACAAATATTCCAATTATCTTCTAGAGCTATTCATTATTTATTAATTTTCTGGACCGCCCTTTGAAATTTAACCCTGGGTAAAGCCTTGTAATAATATTATAGTAATTATTAAAATATGTGCATGAAAGAACCAGTGAAATTATATTTGTAATGCATATTGCATGTATCATGTAAGATTTAACATGTATTTAAATATTGTATCAAATTGTTTGTAAATATGGAACGTGGAATGTTGTTTTTAACTGTATTTAAAAAAATAAAAGTTTCAAAAATTGATTGTAAAATTGTGAAGAAGAAAAAAATTCTCATGAAAATGACTAACTCTTTTATTCTAAACAATAACCTCCACTCCAGAGCACGTGCCTGCGGTGATTTGTGGCAAATCTAGGAAAATTTTTGAAATTTCTAAGAGTATTCAGGAGTTTTGACTCTGCTTGAAAACATAGTTGACTTCAAAAAACAATTATTTAACTTGAAAAAAAATATTCATACTTAGGCTATTTTTCTTTAAACATCTTTGTGACTCACTAAAGCGTCACACTCGCTATGGACTGGATTGCCAATTAAGGGGAGATCATGGTTTGAATCCTGGTCAGGTGTATCGAGGTGGTTTTTTTTTTATCACTGCACCTTACTACCTGTTCTGACTAAAAGCATATATCATAATACTCTAATGCGGTAGGAATAATGAAGGAAGCATTTCAGAAGTAACCTACCCATATTTGCATGAAAGGAGGGGTAAATCCACCTTCAAAAGATCCAACCAGATTTTGAACCCCGATCTTCCCATCATTATCAGGCCAGTCTAACACAAGTGACACCTTAAATTGTTTGACCACTGAAGCAAGTGTATGATGATAAATAGTGCACAATACATATAGTTGGTTTAACTTTTTTTTTTAATATGTGATGAATAGACTTAAGAATATACAATGACCTTTTAGCATTTCCCAGGGTACACTTGTGGACGTTGTCTACATGTCGTACCTGCAATGATGTGATTGTTGTTATGCAGTTGTGAGCCAAATTAACCAAACCTGGTTGACCATTGGGATTATTCGTCTAAAAGGGGGAAATATCCAAGGTACCAGCCAGTAATCAAACTCGGGACATTTAGGTCAGCAGACGTGCACTGACCACTACACAATGGGTCTGGTTATCTTTGTGTAGAGTTTGGTTTATAAGGTAGGCCTAGTTCTTAATGCCTCTAACTATTTTGTGTATTATAAGTAGACTGGTTTTACTATACGCTACTTTGAAATATAAATGGGTCGCTGAATGTGACATGCTTTGTCATGTTCTATTCAATTTAGATTCCAGTTCTCATCGTGGTGATTAATTAATTAGTGGACATGCCACACACATTGCATTTTGATAAATGAGCTGATATCAAATTATTTAATAAGTTGTTGATCATAGAAGACTCGCTACTTAAATATTCATTAGTCGTTTAGCTTAAAGTAAGCAGTAGCGTACTCACAGGGGAGAGCTTGAGGGGGCTAGAGCCCCCTACCATAGTTTTGGGATGTTCAGAGACCTAAGCAGATCTAAAAATAAAATTGGGAGAGGGTATTACCAGTTAAGACATTGTAAGCAAAGAAAATAACAGGTGATCTTAAATGGCTTTATATCAATCATCAAATAACGTATTCAATCCATAGGATCGGACTTTATTTCATGGAATAAAAGTGGGATATCATCTTGCTCCGAAAATATTATTCTTTGACCAGTAGTATGTATTAACCCCTTGAGTTTATTTCAGTGCCGGCATTTATTATTTACATTCAACAGTTTTTCTCTTTTCAATGCTCAACAAACAGTAAGAAGCAAAAGATTGCAGTGACGTTTAGTTTAGTTTAGTTTAGTTCAATACAGTATCGAGTGTTGAATTAGTGTTCTTTTATTTAGCCCTATTTATTTATTATTTTGTTAGATTATCATGTTTATAATAATAAAAATATAAATTTTCAAGTTAACAAATACCAATAAAAACGTTCCAAAAAAGCTTCTAGACGTGTATATATAATGGTTAAAATAAATGCTTCTGGTAGTTGGGAGGCCGCTGCCCCCTTGAGGCCCCCCTCCTACTTCATGATCCTATGTACACTAGGTACTGAAAGTGAGATAGGATTCTCGCTAATTTTACCATTTTATAAAATGTAACGGTATTTCCAAATAATTAGTGTTGGATAAATTACACCAGCTTCCTTTCCTAAAGCAGTTGTAAGCTTTTACCAAAATCCAACATGTTTTTAAGTATTATAGAAAATTTTGTGGCATAAGCACACTGTTAGCGATGATAGTGCCAACATTTGTGAGTAGAGGGTGTTATGTGTGTCAGCACAACGAATTCTCTGACCGTTAATATAAATTTTCTAGACCGAAGCTGCTACTTATTTATTCAAGTAGCTTCTCGTTTGGCCTCGCAAAGTTGAGTTTGATCCTGTTCTCAAACCACTGATACACAAAAAAATATCTGAAAGCGCCGGGGAACGTACCTGGGACATCTGAATTTGTAGCCAGGAACTTTGATCACCAGACTATATAGAACTATAAAAATCCTATAAACTAATTACAATAGAAATATATTATTTAAAGAAATAAATTAAGTCTCAATAATACTGATAGATTTAGAGATTTAAAAAAAAAAGGATGTGGTTGTTTTTTTAAATCTCTTTTGTTCTTGTGAAACTTTAGAGCTCGGCGTTGTATTTAGTGTAAAATTACGATAGCAAGATGTGTGGTAAACGGCTATTAAAATGTAATTATAGTCACGGTATTTATTGTTTAGTATGCCTTAGAATTTCCCCCGTCCCGTTTTTTTTTAAAGTGCTTCTCATCAATAATTGAACACAAGAACAAGAGAATCAAGTGCCACTAACATGTAGCAAACAATCAAATCAATTACTGTTCAGCAAGGAACTAGTAGAAATTGACAATAAACTTTTTTTATGCAAACATATTGTTGTGGAATTGAAAATAGTGTTAGTCACATTTATACCAATTACAATATTAGTTTAAATTAAAAATATAAAAAAGCCGCCATCTTAAAGAGTGGACTTTTGCATAGGAAAATAATAGTATTTTGTAACTAGTGACTGAACACTGAACAGTTGCGGTACCTACCAGGCAAGGGCCATTTTGAGCAGCCTGATCAAACACTTCAACAATAATTATTTTACCTCAGTATTATAAAATTATTAATAATAATAATAATAATAATAATAATAAAAATTACACACGATTTTAGGTAATTACTTTGTATTTTTATATGTGGCCAAGGGATATTGTTGTCTCAATCACTTGGGTTTATTTTTTTTGCGCGCGCTAAACGTGGAAATTCTTGTAACTAAACTTTTAGCAAATAACATTTCCAATTCTATCGCACGGATGTAAAACCAGTCTTTATTACAACCATGGTTGATTGTCAAACACATCTCTGTGGAGTCAATTAGTTCAACGCGAAGAACATTTCACACTCTCTTTGGCCACCAAAAGTTTACTAAAGGCCTATATTAAATAATAATAATAATGTGAATTTCTGCAATAATTCCTTTAATACATTATATATTTTTGTGGAATATTCCTAGGATATCTCTATTATAGTCACAGTAAGTTTATTTATTTTCAACAATGAATGTCAATGACAACAGAATTATCCAAAAGTATTGTCTTATTAGTTTGTACTCTTTGTCACAAGTGTATGGTAACTATTAATATCTTAAACGTTAAATTATTCAACAACCCGAGTTTATAGCATAAGCAATCAATACTATCGAATGTACCTCTGACCTATTTTGACGTTTGACATTTTCCCGCAATCGATCGGCGTCGGGTCTTCATCAACGCGCATGCCATATGATGAAACCCGGGGGCCGCGAACCCAAAACACGTTTGATTAAAAATGTAAACACTAGTATATATTATTACTAAAGTATTCAAACAAACTCTGTATTAAGTGTAATTGTGATTCCCAAAGTATTTTCAAGAAGTTGCTGATTGTGTCATAATTACCGTAAGTTTAAAGGATTTATTCTGTTTTCAAATACCCGTATTTTAAAATGACGAACCGTAGTTGAGTATTTGCTAGGTTATTTATTACCTTATTTTACTAGATCAAATTTATAAAATCAACAAGAGCTTAGGGGTTAAACGTTGTTTTGATATCTTCTTGTGGGCCCTTTATTATGTATATGGATAATATTACTGAATCGATATGCACATTATTAAGCAATTGCGTCCCAGCTTCACTTTTATTATTTTGGTTTTATAGACATAATAATTAATCTAAGATACTTTTATAAATTAAATACAATATAAAAGAATATTTCAATTTCAGTTAAATAACAATAAAATAGGTATATTATTTATATTTTGAAAATAAATTAAATACTAATTAGGCCTATAATAAAAAGAATGTAAATGCGAGAGTTCTATTTTTCTAAAACCTGCTTCGGTGGTCTCATGGTATAAGGCGTCAGTCTCATGTCAGACTATACTGCCGATGACAGGGAGATCAGGGATTTAATCCCGTTAGGTGTACTAAGGGTGTTTTCCCCCCCACTCTTCCCATGAAAATGCGAGTGCTTTTCCCCTGAACTGAGCCTTACTCACGCCTAACTCACTAGCGTAATTAGTACACATGCGTATAACTTGTACGGGTAGTAGGGCGCAATGCTAAAATTATGTTTTATATTTTTAGCCTTCGCCCCCCTCAATCCATCAATATAACGTTAACTTAGTTTATTTAGGGGCTGATCTATTTGTTCTCGATGCTGCACTTTTTATTCAAATAAAATATTGATGTCCATCGAATAAAATCATTTCACATTCCTTGTTTTTCTAACGGTCTAAGGCTGTGGTTCCCTACCTTAAGGTGGTCGTGCACCACTCGGTCGAAATTTTAATTGAGCGTGGACCACTCTCCTCCCACACCCTTTCCCACGGTCAATATTCTTGCCCTAGCCTAGGAACTTTAGGCAACTAAGTTTTATTATTATTATTATATCAGTATTACTAAAAATCACAAATTTATACAATACTTTTTCATAAGAAAATATGTTTAAAAGAACATGTTAGAATGCTCGATAGAATGAAAAGTAAAATTAACTCACCGTATTTCTTAAGATTTTTACAGTGTGATTTTTTAGCTTGAATTTGTTTCACCAATTGAGAAGTTATTGGCGTTATACTCTTGCTCAGTGCTAATCTCGTGTCATTGCTTACATTCAGCCGATTTCTTTGCTTGTTTTTAAAAGTAGAAAATCCCTGTTCACACAAAAAGGTAATCGAAAACACCATCAGACCACATAAGGCGGCTCACCGAATATTTGGGTAAGATATCACCTTCTTACACTACAACTCTTCCATGTTTACACCAGATTCAAACAATTCCCTGGAGTTACAATCGTTTTGTAGTTCGATCAACTCTTCTTATATTTCATCAGGAAGCTCCTTGGGCTTGACACTTAAAGGATTTTATATTAGTTTCTTAATGAATTCACTTTCATTTTTGCCATATTCTGGAAAATAACGTGTGAATTCGACCTTGAGTGTTTGGAAGTGACACAAAACGTCATTATGTTGGACCTTGTTTGTCACAGCAGCGTAGTTCTTATCGTCAGCAAAGGCTTTCAACATCGGAAATGCTGAATAGTTTTTCTCTTGAACTTTGTCAATCCACAGATCAATTTAGCTGCAAATTTAAGTAATTAAAATTAGAGAAAATATCCACAAGATAAGTCAATTATATCTCAAGTTTTGGTTCACAAAACTGCCCCAACAAATGTTTCATCTTCGTCTCAATAAAGAACGCTTTCATCTCTTCTCTGAACTCATACCAGCGTCCCAACATGTTTCCTATGGAGAACCAACGAACCTTGGTATGAAAAAGTAGGGTCTCGTGCTCGACGTCCAAGACTGCGGATATTTTTTTAATACTAGCGCTTATTGCACTACTGTTAACAGCATTCACCATCTTTGTGGCCAGTTTCATTGTATTGGCCGGGTTTTCCGGCAACGTTTTGGACACTAATGCTTGGCGATTAATGAAGCAGTGCATCGTCAACGTGGAGGAGTTTTTCTCTTTCATCAACGTTGCTAAACCCGAACGATATTTTAGCATAACGGGAGCTCTCCATCTGTACAAAATCTAGCGAGGATCTTCCACATAATATCATGCTTCTCAAAATAATCGCCGATTATTTTCATGCCGTCTTTTCCTTTCGATGTCGTCTCCGACTCTCGGGCTAGTAACAATTCTTCCATGGTTGTGTTATCGTTATCTAAAAAAACAAGCGACTGACAGCAGTGAGCAAAGTCAGTACTTTCGTCACATTGCAGAATGAAAAAGGGAGAGATTTAATTCCTCAAACCAGCTGCTCTTCAATATCATTTGACATGGTAATAATCCGTACCTTGACAGTGTTGTTCGACATCAGAATTTCTTGAATTTTCTTGGTTGCTTCCTCACCTAGAACTTGCTCGAATGTTATAACCAAACATGGCTTCACCGAGAATTTCTCCTAATCGTATGGAATTTTTTCGCCCTAACTCAGAAATATCAAAAGAAGTTGCAAGGGCTTTTTCAGACAATCCAAATCTTGCACCAGTTTTCTATAGTTTCATTTTCTTTAAGTTTTCTAATTTTCCTGCGAAGTATTCAGCAGTTAGGATGGACTGTCTTTAAATGGCGTTCCAGCTTGGCAGGTTTTAACGCTTCATTGCTGAGTACCATAGCACAAATCACACACTAGGGTCTCACCTGCTTATTTACTTTAATTGAGGTGAACCCGAACTTGATATATTATATTTCCTCTTCCGAGCCATTTTCCACAAAACAATACACACACAAAAAAAAGAGTAGATTGCTAATTCACAATATCAGGAAATTCGACTTAAACAAGAACATAAATCGAAATGAACAATACCGAAAGACTGACGTCTGGCTACTGAGTACTGACCAGTTCAAGCGGAAGAAAGATAGACAAAAGTGCATCACGGCTCACGCCGATAAGAGCGTCTCGCTTTGAAACAATACCGCCCTAGCATTTTAATCTGTGTTTGTTTTCCGTCTAGCTATGTGTGTTTGAAAGTGTATATGTCGATGTTAGGCTATCTATACCCCAAACAAACGTCACAAGCTGACCGACTAGAATAGAGGATCCCAACATGGAGTCAGTGTAGAGTGCTGTGGGTATTCGCGAACCAAATGTATAGGTTTAATACTTCCGATTTTTTTTACTTGTTTTTTCACTTAGTATAAAAAAATCGTAATTTGAAAAAAAAACTCTGTTATTTTTCACTACTATACAATTCCAACCAAACAGGTTTTTTTCGCCACTATGAAAACACTATGAAAGCAACTTGTCTTCGTATGTCTATCATACTACAGTAGACCCATGGCTTCTTTGGTGCTGACTGACAGCTCACAGCTGACAGTCAACATTTAGGTATATACCTTAATTTTGACCGTCAGAAGTGAAAGCCGCTAAACATATGTTTTTGTAGATCATATGGTTCGGCGAAGGGATACATAATTTGGTCTGGTAACTTTTCAAAGCTCTCAGCTGTCATTCAGCACCAAAGAGGCTATGGGGCTACTGTATAAACTAATGACGACTATGCAGCGGCGTCTACAAAGAATGGTTGTGTTACGAGGGCGTCAAGAGATTGAAATAAGAGTTGGAGATAAGGTATAAAGAAAAGCTCCAACACTCGGTTACGGCCACACCGGCGTATACACGCGTGCAAGCACAGAGATGCACAGCCACCTTGACTTTCGAAACAGGTTTCCTGACACTTTTAAGCGGCTCAGTCGCTCTCATAATTAATTGCGGCGCTGTTTACGTCTTTCAGAGCGCGCGTGGGTGGGCACTTTGACTCGCGGACCACTGTTTGGTAACCACTGGTCTAAAGTCAGCTTCCCCCACACTTACGCAAGTCGCGTACTATTCCCCTTTTTTGGGGCTATAGCCTAGCAAACGTTCCCCTTCGATCTCATCATAACAAACAAATTTTTAAAACAACTGCTATCTTGTAAAGTATTGATATAAATAATGGTCGATTGAAATTTTAATAAGGGAATAAGGGAAGCTAATGCCGTGACAGAGGGGGGAGGGGGGATTATAAAAGTTAATTACATAACGTCATAACCTGATCATTTTCTTATCAAATTTAATAACTTGTTAAAACACACAGTGGTATGTCTCGTACCCCTGGGAGTACGCGTCTCACAGTTTGGGAAACAGCAGTTTAAGGCGTCACTCTCGCAATAGACTAGATTGCCGGTGATTAGGAGGTCGGGGCTTTAATTTCGGTCGGTTGTACTGAGATTGAATTTCCTATATGGTTTCTTAATTTCCTTTCACGCAAATGTGGTTACAGTTCCTCTAAAATTCTACCTTTCGCATTTCTAATTCACTAGCGTAAATATGCGGACAGCCCAAACGGAAGTACTGTACAAAAAAAACTCACTTTTTTATTGTTTCAAAAGGAGACCACAGGCAAACTCGAACTCTATAGTCATACCAACGGCATCGGTGGTCGAATGGTCTAAGGCGTCACTCTCGCAACAGACTATAATGCCGATAACGGGGAGATCAAGGTTTGAATCCCGGACCGATATCCTGAGGATGTTTTATTTTCCTATATGTTTTCTTACTTTCCCTCCGCGTAAATACGGGTACACTTTCTTTAAATTCAACCTTTCTCATCCTTGACTCACTTGCTTAGTTAGTAAATATGAGTATAACCTGACCAGGTAGTAAGACGCGGTGAAATTAAAATATGTAGCCACTCGTTTCGACGGTCGAATAATCTATGGCGTCACTCTTGCAATAGACTGGACTGGCTGTTTACGGAGAGATTAGGGTTCGAATCCTGGTCGGGTGAAATGAAAGTGTTATTTTCTGGATGGTTTCCCACTCCCTTCTCACGCAAATGTGGGAGCATTTCAGCACACAAATAAAAAACCTCGTCGTTAACACATTTTAGCTCTTTTTTTTCTAAGTTTAAATCCCCACAACCCTAAAGAGTATCGAAATGCGGTGACAAAAATGATCTAGTCCTTTTCCAGTTTATACAAGGTATAGTACAATTTTCATAAGAAGACTCTTTTAGAAAATACAAACATCTTTCTTTCATTCTTTGTGATCAACATTGATAATATTTGACTAATCCATTATTGTTATTGTAAAGTATAGATATTATATTGATAATATTTATTAAAAGTGGCGGCCATAGATAACACGACTTGACGTATGCATACTTGAGAAAGATCTTGTAGCTTTTTTTCCCTGGGTAAGACTCTTTATATGAAAATAAGACTGTAGTTAAGGTGTTTTAAAGTCTGGCAGACATATCAACAGGATGACGAATGTTTACGCAATATAATTGTATGTATTATTCGTATTAGGATAATACTGCGCGTTAGTTTACCCTTGAGAAGGTCGTATATAATACGCCCCTCGCTATTAAATGATTGAACTTGACAAGTATTACATAATATATAACTTCTTTTTTTATATAATTTATAAACTTGCAGAACATATATTTCGCATTAGGTCCAGGTTTCACTTTAAGTTACACCGGTTTACAAAACTTGTAATAAAATAACGGCATAACCTCTTGAGTTTTCCTAAAAAGTTGTCCCGTTATTTCAATAAAGCAACCAGCATTTCGTTTGCTTTTCGTCGCTCGTTTGTTCTAGTTTTGATTTGTGAACAGCTGTATTTCACGAGGGAAGGAAATTCTATCAGCTGTGCATTTATTTTATGTAATTTGTGCGCGCGTCAGAATCTATTTGACGATTTAGAAGTTTATCAACAATTCATTGTTTTGTTTGAACTTCATGTTCGGAACTGAGGCATGAGTGCTCGCGTGAAAGGAATGTTTTCTTGACATATTATTTTTAAAATTAGAATCCACAAAGGCGGGCGTTTCGCACTCGTGTTAAATAAAACGTCTTAGTACGTCGCATCTTGAGAAATATATTTTTCTTCTTGATTTCATTTTTTCTGGGGGGGGGGGGGTAAGAGAGTAGTGAATGAGTTTTAAAATGGGGCGAAATAAA